>JAHWFP010063868.1:18627-36683 GCA_023313725.1 Lithobius niger
AATAATAAATAAAAACTCAAAATTCACTCCGTGAACTTCAATCTTTTTCGTTCCCGGCGCCGCTGGAGATCTTCTCTTAGCTCGTCAGTCGCGAAGTGCCACCACTACCACACTTCCTTTCCACACCCACACCCGCACCAACACCCACACGTCAGGGTTGTTGTCGCCTGCCTTCTCTGCACCAACGATTGTCGGGCAAGTTATGATTTATTGCCCCTTGCATCAGCGCTTGCAAATGGAATTCGTGGTTCGTTGCTTAGCTTGCTGCGTGCCTCTGCCTTCCTTCGCAAGCCCGGCACAGGCAGCACGCCGCTCGAACGTGTTGTGACTAAACAGTCAATTCACTGTTGTGTGAAATCTTATCTTTGTCGTGTTTTTTGTATTTTTCTGCCATATTTCTTGAAGGCAGTCCATTCGTCCTTTGTCATCTTGGCGCTCTCTTGATTAGGCCTATAGAGGCGAGACGTTGCGTAACTACTTTGTCGTCTCAAAATCTACACCATCTCACTTTGTTGCACGCCTGAACCAATTTCCTAGGACACAGTATGTGCCAGGCGCCTCTCTCTCTCTTTCTGTGACTCCGCTTCGATCGGCCTATGCTTTCTTTTGCTTCTTGCTCCACTGCTAATGTCGTGAGTTTGAAATAGCGTGGCAAGTTTTGAAATGTCATCACGATAAGAGCAACGTCACAACTTTCAAGAGGACATAACTGACAATTAATGAACGTGTGGAAACAATTTATTTTTTCATTATGCACCTCTCTCACCTAGCACTATGCGTAGCTGCCCTATTTTGTATCCTTGCAGATAATGAATATAAATTCGAATGACAATTATTCAGTGGTTTAATTATCATGATGTAATGACGAACAACTGAAGAGAAAGATATCTTGTAGACTCGGAGCCTCAACTAGACTTGTTTAAAGGGTGTGCAACAGTGAAGTGTAGGACCCCCACCCCAAAGACTAAACAATTTGGGTGCCAGGTTGTAGCCTATTTTATAATAGTTTTATGTACAAATGTTGACCGTTTGTTTTGAATTTAGGGTCACCTTGCCTCCCGGGTCCAGGGTGATTTTCACCCTTTGCATCCCCCTTAATTGCACTGTGTAGACGAGTGCAGAAAATTCTCTGCCTATTTTTTGCTCTGTAAAAACAAGCCCTCCCTATTCACTCGCACCGAAATCTAGCTGCGTTAGCATCACGAGTACTTCGCGATCAAAATGAGGCACGCCATCTGTAGGGTGCGACCGCAAACTGTTGTCTCCAACTACTTCCGGACAAATCCAAGATGGTGGCGACGAGTGTTCACTTAAGTGTTCACGGCGACTGCTTGAGTGACCTTCAGTAGACAGGTGCTGGTCACGTGCCTCAAACGTCACTTCCGGTTATGTTCAGAGTTGGCTCTCTCATGTCAAATTTGACAAATCAGAGTAACCGTTATGCATTTGCGGACTTGGTGCTTGAACGGTAGGAGTAGCAAGTGAGTTATTCCTTAACGAAGTGTTAGTTATTCATCCAACGTAAAACTTGCTGCCGCAGACCCCCTCCCCAACTCAAGTTTACAAATAAATCTGCTCTACCCATTAAAAAAATGCAAACTTATTCCCCCCCCCCAACAGCCAACGGTATTACTACTTTTATTTAGTCCTGTTTCCCAACGCATGATTTCTTTAAAAAAAAACACCTCTACAAGGAAGCACAGAAATCTGAAGAAAACTAAGCATCTTAAACTAAGATGTCATGGCATCTTATATCTGCATCTGTTTTTAAGCGTTTTTTGGCATCTTACAGTAATACGATAATAGTGTCGCCTTAAAGTGAGATACTTTGACATCTTACAATTTTGCATCCATTTTTATGATGTTTTCACCATCTTAAAAGTTTGGCATCTTAAAGACAGGCTTTATGAGGAATCTCATGCATCTAGCCGATCATAATCTTGACATCTCATGACATCTATGAAATCTCAACCATCTTATTTTCTTTTGATTTAAAGATTAGCTGTAAAACAACTTGCAAAAGAGGACGTATCAGCCACATGACATCTTAATTAGGCCGTGTCAGCATGGCTTAACGATAGGACTTCGGCCTACGGTTTCAGAAGTCGTGGGTTCAATTCCCCGCTCAAGCAGTCTGACCTTTAAGTCCAAAAGGTAAATAGGTTAGTATCAATATTTATTTATGACATCTTAACCTGACTGTGGACCAATGCAGGTCACATCATGTTCAAAATGGGTTCGAAGTGAATATAAAATTATGTTAGTTAGCCACCCCAGACTAATTCAACGTTTACATCGTTATGGCAGTCCAAAGATTTAGCTACGTTTTGTAACTTGTGTCGATGTCTTAGCATTCATTTAGGTGGTTCATAGGCTATATAAAAAATGCGACCATTTGATTTTTTTATTAAAGAATGTGACAGTGGTTTACATTGGAATAGCATAATAATTGTTTTCGTTCTAAGTAGGATAAATCGGCAGTGACATTTCAGGTAAATGTCTGTTAATGTATGTTCTAAAATGAAATTTGATCTATTTAAGCATTCTTACAATGCAAAGGAAATAAATAGAACTGCTGCAGAACTTTACAGTTTATTTAGTGATGTTGAGCTAAAGGTTTTCTTAATTCCTGTTTGCATTTAATAAGAGTGAGAGGAATTGAGTTAAAATATTTCACAAGGTTCAAATAATTATGCGTAGTGTTAACAATTTGTAAACATGTGGTTTCATGCAATTGTAAATTATGGATTCATACGAAATCGATCTAATTTCGTTTAAATGGTAATTCAATTTCCATCCTAAGTGCTCCTAAGGAAGATGAACACTTACAGTAGAAAAGAGGCAACAAACCACCTTCCACAGATGTGGGTGGGTGACTAAAAACATAATAGAAAATTCTCATAAGGGTAAAGAGACCCAACAAGTTTTTGCCACAGAAAGTAGTGATCTCAGCGCCAAAATGGCTGCCACAAAGTGTGTAGTTCAAATCGTCATCACTCAAGCTGAACTGACAACCACTGAGATGTCAGTTAAGACTGAGTGATGAGGGTTGGCATGGAAAAACTTGGTGGCAGCCATTTGGACTCTGATATTACTACTTTTTATGACGAAAACTCGATAAGTCCATTAACCCTGTAGGGTTTTTGTAAGATATCACCCCTTTTGGTTGTTTTATGAGTTTGCTTTAGTGAAAGTATTGGTTGTGAGCTCCTTATGAAAATAAATTGTAAATCGTTTCTTGAACAGCCTAAAGAATATCTTAATGGTCGCTAATTAATGGCCAAGGTTGCTGATTAATTATATTTACAATAAAGCGATCGTAGTATTGTATTTGATTGTAAAACAGAAACAAGCGAGCGTGATAACCTAGTTTAGTTTAGTATATTTATTGTCGTTAAGTTTTATTATGTTTCTTGTTTTTACTTTTAGGGAGCACGAACTGTAACGAGTTATCTGCCCCACGACGATGAGAGGAACAATTTAGCTGAAGAAATTCAAGTAGAAAACCAAAGATCTTTTCGTTAAGATGCAACTACAATACAACAATTCGATTTAATTGTGAAACAGGAACAATAAGTTAACTGAAGCTGCATTGTTACTAAGCTGTGGAAGATCATTATATTCAGAATATTTGTTTTCTTTCTGCAAAACGAGCACCATGCCAACTAATACTTAAAAGACCACGGTGAAAAAAACCACACCAGAGCTTTCTGCGTCAGGAATTATACAGATCGAAGATTTACTCATTTCTGAATGGTCGCCGACAAACAAACCACACATCTATACAGTATAGCTGACTTCGCTTTCATTCGTATTATGCCCATATTAGGGAAATTACGTCAACTTCGTTAATCATCGGGCTCTTGCAGAAACACGAAGCTACTTCTTGGGAGTGTTTAGATTAGTTATGCCCGTGTTGGGACAGTGAAGTCACTTCCGTAAATCGTCAGACTTTTACGGAAAACGAAGAAGCCCTTTGGCCAGGGTACGTTTAACACGGTGTATCGGCGGAATTAAAATGTCGTTTAGGCCTAATACGAAACACCTGCACTGAAGCAAACAAAACTACATGCTGGTTGACGAAATGTGATGGGGGCTGGTATCACTAAGTCAAATAGATGTAAACATTGTTAAACTCGTCAATAAAAATTACTTCGTAAATCGAAATCGTAAATCAAAATTGAAACTGTTAAACGAAATTACTTTGGAGGATCGTTCTGCGGAAAGAAAATAGAAATTCTCAAACCAAATCACACTCGTGCTTCTATGAAATATATAATTTGTGCGTTTTAGCACTCAACTCCTTTCCAACAAATTTACCTCGACCTTTGGTCTCAGGAAGTTAAATTTGGAAATGAGTTTCGTGCTAAAACACAAAAATTATCGATTTCATAGAAGCACTTTGGTTATTATAGCTAATAACAGATGGCATGTCCCTAACATTCACGAAAACAACATTACAAATGATTACAATCTTTTGAGTTAATTTTCCCCAAATGTGAAATCATAAAAGGAACCGACAGGAATAAAACGTGAAATGAATGTCAAATTTCTAGCATATCGGTCGCACAAATTATATTATACGAGTGGAATTAGCTAGCCATAAGCAGTAATTAGCATGAAATGAACGATGTTAAAAAACCTTTTCCGTATATGAATCCTTTATGCACAGCCCTGAAACAGGACTTCCTGTTGTCTACTGTAGTAAACCACGTCGATCTACCCAATTTCCAAAGCTTTCTGTCTCATTTATGGTATTTAAACCAGAAAACACTGGTTTAATGTCTGGGGTACGAGAAGCAGCAGCTAGCCTTCGCTCAAATACTGATAATGTCTAGGCTTGGTTTAGCTCATTCAGGCCAACGTCGGTTGTTGCAATTTTCGCAGAGAACGCTTCAACATGTATCACACCTTTCTTACATTCTTGAATTTAAATTAATTACCAATGACAATACACGCTTCTTACAGCAAGCTTTATAAATTATAAGAAACATTCTTAACCTTTACCAAGTAGGCAGAAAAATGAAGTGTTATTTACCTCATGTTCGATTAAACAGATAAAATAAACCACGTGTAAGTATTAACGTTGGCAGAAAATTACGTTGGCGACAAATGCTTAATGCTTTGTCTTTTTTTTCTGCAGTTAATTGTCTTGGCTTCCTTCAGGCCATTACAGCATTGTAATAATGCATATATGACCCGAGTTAAACCTTTTTAGAAACACGGAGCCACTTTAATTTACAGAAAATACAGCAAAAGCCCTAAAAAAATTTTTTTAAACATGATTCAGTTTGATGCCTATTTTTCTGTGTACTACTGAACTGCTGATTCAAAACTGACGCCTTTGTATTGCAAGAATGTTATAAAGAAGGTTGGATCAAGACAATGAGCAGTGAAAAGACAGTTCCGTAGGCTTTCTCTATGAACATGAAGTGATGCTTAGCTACAATACTTAACAGCTTCTACTTCTTCGCCTCAAATTAATAAACTGTTATTTACACAGCTGAATATAAACATTAATGTAGCTAATACACATCACCGAGAACTGGCCACTATCAAAGAAGAGTGGTCTATACATCACTAAAAAGTATACAGTTTCCATGCAGTTCCAAAACTCCACAAATTTTTAGTTCTGCACTACAGTTACCAGATCATAGGATGTTTTTCCTATGGGTAAAACATAGGAATTATAGGAATTTTTTGTTAAAAAATAGAAGTTTTATAGGAAAATCAAACAAATTTCGTAGGAGGTTTATAGGAATTATTAGCCTGGATGCAGTGGAAGAGCATCCTATTGTATTACAGGATAACTATATTTTTGGTTGTCCTACAATGCAATAAGACGGTAAAAATCAAGAGTGCACAACACGGTCAGTACATGCTTTACTTGGCCGTGTTTAGCCACTCGACCAACCCACGTTTCGTTTTCATACCATACTGTAGTACTACGAAAGGGGAAGATCGATGTTGTTCTCTTAGGATCTAAATAATTCATGTAGCAAGGAAACACACCATAAACAAGGCAATACTTCTGTTTGAAACAGGAAAATATAGGAAATATAGGAGCATTTCACAATTTTTAAGAACTTTACAGGAATCATATAAAAAATAGGAAATGTAGAAGCAATGGGATTCCTGTCTTCCCCCTTTGTAAGCTGGCAATTATATCGGCCATTAGAGGTAAGAACATGTACACCAATCGACTTCTGGTGGCTTAAGAGATGCCCAAAAGTCATCAATCATTATAAACGACTGTTTCACAAAATATCTTAACCAAACACTTCTAGCATATAGAGAAAGTGAGTCGAGACCCTTAGTCACGTTTAATACACGAAGGAGCAAATGATTCATCATCCCTCCTCCCTTTGCATAAATGAATGCCATTTCTCGTTGCCAACGGCAAGCCACAGTCTTCAAGACCATGGAACGTGCGGCAAGCTAATAAACCAAAACGGATTGCCGCCGTGGTGGAAGTCATGACAACGTGCAACGCAGCATCAAAGGCAGCACCGATTATTAATATCGTCGTCCTGCTTAGAAGTGTAGGTAGGACGGGTGAGACTTGCGGAATACGAATGAGGAAGGCTTTTTGCACTTTTTCTTTGACTGTGCTCTGCCAGAAAAGGAATTACGGCATCCAAATAGAGTGGCACCTAAGGACAGGGACAATAAGGGTGAACGCAACACCCCCACAATTCTTCGATAAGGATAAGGATGAACAAGAACGTTTGTCTGTATTGCTACAGTTGCGGAAGAATGCAGTGAACAAATGAGATCCAAAACAAGATTGCAAAACATCAAGGCTTTTAAAAAAAGGAAAGAACATTTTTTAAATTTCCTGTTTTTGATGGTGATGTTTGCCTTAGGGACTGCACTGCAATCAGCTTGATTGCGTGTGGGAACAGAAGCACTGGAGAGATTATCTTGACGTATTCTTGTGTACGAAATTATTGAGATTACCACTACATTTTAGCTCAAAAAAAATATAAAGAACTGATTTCAGGCACGTAGTTGCTTGAGGCACTTGCAGAGGGAGTTAACTTTCCTGTACGTAACTTATGTTTTAAATTAGTGAATTTAAAACAAATGCTGGTTTTGGCCAGTTTGCTGGTTTGGACCAGCATGAAGGCCCTGTAGGCGAAACGCGCCTTAGTGATATTTATTCATCCATTGCTATTTTTCAATACAGCAATGTAGAATATACATTTTTAAATACTGAACAACGTATTTCTACAGAGTTAAATACAAAAGAGAGGCGCTTTCCTAGGCTCTTGTGATAAAATGTACTTCTACCCTTAAAGTTTGTAATATTACTGAAAAAAAATATTGAGAAAGACATTTTTTGTATTGCCAACTCTAGCGCTGTTTACATTTGAAATTGTTAACGTTAGCTAACATGTCTAAAGAATACAAAACTGTGCTTTATGAATGAACCAATGTATCTCCAGAATTTGCTTGCACAGAATATAAATAAAAAACAAGTATGAGATAATACCACAACGTATTTCATGAGGCTGCAGCATGTGTCTACAATTGATTAATACCACAATTAAATTTCCTCTTGTTGAGCAAGAGAAATGAGCGAATCGGCCGGTAAATTGTTAAGATCAAGGAAAATGCACCAATTATAATCTAGATTCAATCAATTTCTGGTCTAGCAAATTTTTTTTTGTAAAACTGATTAAGAGACAACTGCTCCTTGGTCTTCAAAGCCATGAGCAGTGCTGCCCACAGGTCTGATGGGACCTTTGGCCCCAAGTCTTTTGTAAGCCTCCAGCTTTCTGTGGGAAAAGTACGCTTTAGGTCCGAGGGCGATCTGAGGCCCTCTTTTTGCTTTTTGTAGCTTTTTAGGGTTAATAAGGACACTAGCAAACTGTTCCGAGTTGCTCACAAAAAAACATGCAAACGTTTTGAAACTGGAAGTTAATTTCCCAACTTCAAGAGACAGAGTTTGAGCAATTTAAAGCCATATCACTTGCAAGACACGGTCATAAAGTTGCTTCTAGTGCTATGGCCATTAAAAATTAATTAAGTTGTACTTGCAAGCTCATGCAACGGTTTTTGTTTAAAGAGTGGAATGTTTTTTTAAAGTCAGCGAGTAAAGAAAAAGAAAAAACTTCCAATCACGCGTCAACAGTTAGAAGCTCACAGTTCCCCAATGGATACAGCGAGTACAGCATAACTGAAAACTTGGATGTAAAGAAAGATTTATCCATTGGGCAATATCTGCACTTTGTGCATAGCTGAACCTGGGATTACATACAAAAAAAAAAAAAAAAACGAGTTCAGCTAAAACCCCTCCCACGCCCTAAAAATTAAAACAGATATTGTATTCACACAACACATAGCCTACCAGAGGAATTGCTGGTTAAAAAAAAATCCTTCGCTCGCATTCAGCGTACCATTTAACTAATTTGAAGTAGCCATGTTTGTCGACTGATAACCAGACAACATTGTGGTTCTTTCTGGAAAACCACAGTTGTTTGATAGAATAACCTATAGACAATAATACATTACATTGGAAAGAAAAGAAAACGTGTAAGTTTTCTTCTCTTTACAGTGTAATGTAACATTGTACGGGTGGGGGTGGTGATTTACTGTGACAATTCCGACACAGGGATGGGGGGGGGGGGTGTTCTCAAAATGTGACGTTACGAGCTTGCATCATATTTTGGCATTCACATCACCTTAATTTTTTGACGTATTATTTAGGAAGAGAATAAATGAAATTCATTTATACGCAGAAAAACTCCCAAGATTTAAACCCTTGGACTGAAGGAATTTAAAAAAAAAATACAATAAATTTAAGTATTAGCAAATGTAAAGTACTTTGAAATATTACATTGGGGGGTGATTGCATTAGTATGAAGTAATTATTAAGGTGTGTTTTTAATTTTGTCACATTTGTGGTAAAGGGTTAATGGGGGTGTTTCAAAATGGGCCAAAAAGCGTAACGAAATATATGGACGGTCCCAAATCTATACAAACTTGCAGTTGAGACATACAGAAGACTCATCTTCTTAACTGACAGATTCAGAATGCCTTCTAAAGAGCCGTTGCCTGCCGTTTCAAAATCAAGGAAGCATTCGTTCACTCCTCATGCGTTACCGAATTGGCCCAGAGCCAGAAAATAACTTACCTCATCGAATTGTCCGTCCCACTCCGACTCTGTTACCACAAATGAAATCTTGTCTCCCATGTATTCTTCTACTTTACTGGTCAAACGAAGAAAAAAAGAGCATAAATTGTAGCATTTCTTTTTAAATTTTGCACATTAGTTTTTTTTTCAGACAACGAATTCAACTTGAAAAAAAGAACCAGCATACTTTGAATGTCCGAAAAATTCCAAAACACGAAATCACGCTCAAATTCAAAAACAAACAAATACTACCAATTTGAAAATCTTCGACAGACTGCATGACTAACGACGAAAAAATAGTCCTCCTGCCACCACAAGACGCATATTTACATTATTTACATTTCTCGACGAGCATCAATCGCTAGTTGGAGAATAGCGGACGACTAAGACTCTGACGATGCTACGAATGGTACCTTGTAAATACAGGAGGCTACGTGCTAGAGTCGCGTCCTAGTCGTCTGCTATGCTCTTAAACAACAACCAATGCACGTCGGACAATGTAAATAACGTAAATAAGCTTCGTGTGGTGGCCTGATGAAGACAGCAGGACTATTTTTTCCATCATTGGACATTGCTGCCTGTTGAAAATTCGCCAATCAGTAGTATTTGTTTTAGAATTTAAGCGTGATTTCGTGTCTTGGACAAATTCAACTATTTTTAATTGCCCTCGTTACTCCACCAATGAGTTTTGCATCATATTGTGCAACGGAGACCTACAACGCGACTTCTAAGCAATCAGTTCGAATGAATGGTCAACAAAATCTTCACACTATAAGTATCTGTTTGGTTTTGAATAAGACTTGCTCATACCAACGTTCACGAATGAGGGCGCGTTTACGCAGCGACTCGCCTTTGCATTCTCGCAGCTAGAACTCAATCGCGATGGCAAAGGTGACATTGCCATGGTAACAACGCTAAGTGGATTAGCTTAATCCGACATCGTTTGAGTAAATACTTGCAGTCTTATAATCAGTGCCAATAATATAAAGAACTCCTCATGACGAAACAATTTTCCCAAACACTTTTGAACTCACGTTATTTGCTGTTTTCGTTGCGAGGCGGCAGACATAAAACCGCCGCCATGTTTGAATTGGAGGTGATTTCTAGCTTCTAGCTGCGAGAATGCAAAAGCGAGTGGTTGCATAAACGTGCCCTGAGAGTGGTGAGGCACTCGCCGTTTGGCCAGTCGACATTAAAATTCACTCGCCATTGCCAATTAACTCCTCGCCTCGTAGAATTTAGTAGTTATACTGCAACTTGATTGTATGCGTAAGAGACTAGTAACAGTATAGTACACTTGGTTGTATAATCCTAATGACCCTGCACGCAACGCCGTAAACTGCTTGTTTTTAGCTGGAATGGTTCCTGAGAAATGATAATTTTGAGAAGAAGGTTTGTCAATTGGTTGGCGAGACCGCTGAAAAATCAAGGCACTAACTGTTGAATTTCTCTCTCCATCTGGCGAGTGGCGACTGACATTGGTGAATGGTTGGCTCAAACCCAGAAAAAGAATTTCTGTGATTCTTAAGCAGACTAGGACCCAGTATGCAATAACAATAAGGCAACTAGCTTTTACAAGTCAATTAACCACAAGACAGTGACTTACAATTAACTTATTAACCACTATCATCTTTAGGATAATTTACTTACCCACCAAATGCTGTGATGTAGCGGTTAAGTAGGCGTCTCAATGACGAATCAAACGTCCCGTACAAGAAGAAGCCTTTGCTGCGAAACAAATCAGGTAGTTTTGGTAACTCAATTTGCGACGTATCCACTTTGCCATTTTGCGTTTGGCCATTACCATCCTCAACATCTGTGTCGGCATCGTAGATCTCGTTATCGCTGATATCATTGTTCTTGACTTTAGTAGCAGCTTTAGTTTTACTTTCTTGCACCCTATGAACGAGAAAAGATAGTATAATTGAAAGGTGATCTATAGACAGAAGTTAGTACAATGTTCTTTACACTCTTATAGTTATGAAAAGACTTGTAACCAAGGAACTAACACTGGTATAAGTTTTAATAGCGTCGAAAGAATAATTCCGGAGCTTCATGCTATTATAAAATATTATTTGTATTAAAACAAATACGACCATTCTTTACATTTTAAAGAACCCTTATATTTTATTAACTTATTTCACTCCAGCATTAGCTAATAATATCCTTCCAGATTTAGTCGCCAGCGTTTCTCCTCGTTTTCCCATTCAATACGGTGCCATACTACGAATCGTGATTAGGACAGGTGTTTAAAAATGAAGACTTTCTGCAGCTTTAAAACTTGTCCTAGTGTTGGTTCCTCTGAGCTCTATTATTCCATTACTCGGTCACGTTTTCCTCGAGTTTTCTTTCCTTTCCTTCTTCCAGTTGTTTTCCATTTTATCTTTTGCGAACCTTCCGCTCGTTGCATTTGGTTAGCAGAAGACGATTTGGTTTATACTTTGGGGGTAAGGTGGCAGAATTGGCTAAATGCCCAAACCTCCTTGTAAGCTTTTGTAACGACCGCTAAAGCACAAATTTCAAACACATATAATTTAGCATTAACTATTTCTTCAGTCAGGATGAATTTTTTTACAGTGATGTTGTTTAGTGACTAGCTTTAATCTTCCAAGGTGACACACTAAGATTGCGTCCAAAGGGGTAAACAAAAGGTTGGCTACAACGTGTTAAATTGATGTAAAATAATTCTGACACCATTTTGTGGGCTCTTTAAATTCAATTATCTCTTCTACCCAGAACAAAAATAGCACGCAGTTGAGAGTTACCAAAGTAACTTTATAAGATAGATCAGGAATAGTCGATGCCCTTTCTTTTCTCATCATGGCTCCATGGCGAGGGGGGTAAGCAAGGTATTGATTGACCTTAAAGTTCCCAAATTCGTTGTTAGATACTATTGAAAGTATTGTTCTAACATACTGAAACGAGTTTCAGTGCTACGGGGGGGGGGGGAAAGCTCACCAACTTTTCGACCTTTACCTAGCAGGTCAAAGGTTAAATGAAAAATTTTTTTAAACCTTAAAATCAAGATTTGATATTAATTGGCGGTATTACCTTTGTTCGATACAGACAACTTAAAACAGTTAACGGCTCAGTGGGACTCATTAGAAGCTCTGCTTGGGCATAAATTCCTAGTATCTGCCCACTACTAACTGTATTCACTTTTCACTCTTTGCACTACTGAATATTGCTTGCCACATTTAACAAATACTAAAAAATGTTTGTGGGTTTTCAAAAAGTCCAATTCGCTTTTTATTTATTCATTTATTTTACCAAAAGAGAGTGGTATAAACACTTCCTTTGACCCTATCAGAAACGAAAATAAAGGAGAGGCGGTGTCTGAGTCGGAAAAATGTGCTTCCGAAATATCAGGTGGGAGGGCCAAAGCTAAGGATACATAGTGCAAAAAGGCCAAAAAATACAAATGAAATTTAAAATATTTCGAACCAATTACGAGATCCAGTCGGATACTTCGTTTTTGTGGTGCCAATGGAAGCAGTTGAGAATTGAGCCAGTTCATCGACATGATCATTAGAAATCAGTTCAGATGACATAGGGTTCCAATAAATTTGTTTTAAAAAAAAGGTTAAAAAATCCCTGACTGACATTACCAATTACAGTTGAATGATGCTCTTTTTCGTTCAAGGCTGCATCATTATCCTGTCAGTGCAAAATTCCACCTTTCAAGCGTGCGTTAATTGTAACTTACCACATTTGAGTTACCTGAATGTTAATTAGGGTGTAGGGAAGAGGTTGGGAGGGGGGGGGTGGATGGAACCATTTTAGACAAAATAACATTGATACAATATGTTGCCCTGGTAGAAAAGAACCAATAATAATGGCTCTTCAATCAAAGTGATTTTGGTAACGAGTATTAAATAAACTGAAGAAAAAATGATTACCAATGTCGACACAGCTCTCTTAGCTGAGACGAGTGGTTCACTGACGTTCATCGAAAAGTCTCGAAAACGTTCCAACTACTGCCAGCATGAAGCAAGCCGCAGGATATGTTTGCTGCCTGTTTGCCCAATTATGCACGCCAACTCGAGAACGTCGTAAGGATGACGGGGGACAGATGGATACATAGGTAAGTAGGCGGAGGAAATCGGATGGTTGGCGAACAAACCGCTCCTCAAAAATTTGCAATGCACTCCACAGTCAAACTCACGAGTGAAGAGAAGCCTGCTAACAATAATTAGAGACTACATTGAAGCAGCTGGGTAGCTTTCAAATAGTAAAGAATTGTGGGTTTCAAAGCGTATCCCAATCTTGCGCTAAATGAACATCATTAGCAGAAATATTTATACACTATACATATTTTATTCTATACCTGAAGGCAAGCAAACAGCATTGCTAAGATGTTTCAGTGAAGACAAGTGCACAAAGTTAGTTTCTTCGGGTCAACTATTTATCGTTTCATTTATCCCATCGGTCCCATTTATCGTTTCATATAAAGTAAATCCTGTCTTTGTGGCCGGGTCTTCAATTGTAGCTGGTCTCTAATTGTAGCCGGGTGTTTTCCCATTCTTGAATTAGTAGTAGCCGGTCTCTAATTGTAGCTGGGTGTTTTCCCAATCATGAACTAGTAGCAGCTGCTCTCTAGGTTGTAGTGGGTCAAAATGGCTTGATTTTCAAAAATTTCTTATTTATTAATGGTTACCGCCATGCTTTGGTTTGTTAAGGAGCAATGGTAAAAGCATTCACGCGATATTATTTACCGTTTTTAATGTCAGACCTTGGAGGTCAGACATACGTTCTACATGTGTTGATACCGTAAATTTCCTTTCTAAATGTTGTAGTAGCTGGTCTCTAATGTTAGCCGGGTCAAAATGACTTGCTTTTTAACCAGTAGCTCGGGCCTCAAATAGAGGACATGCATTACTTAAATCCTTGCAGGTGGCGAAGGCACATTATGTGAAGTAAAAATAGGCCGAAAGAACGTGCACACAGGTGTAAACTTCGAGCCTGCAGTTGTGGAATCGAGGTCATCTCCTCTTATGGTTTCCTAATGCCAACCTTCTGTGACCAGGAAGGCAGAGGTTATCGCAAATATTTAGTTTTAACTTGTCTTGCACCATGGCTATACAGCATTACTGTTTTAAGTTTGTAAATTGTACATACTTTTCAGCTGACTTTTTACTTCGCATTTGAAAACAGAATGCAAATAATCCAGGAGCGATGCCAGGCCCGGGCTTGGGTAAAAATAACAGTGCCTGGGCCAGTGCTGTTGTAAAAAAAATAAAAAATAAATATTGAGTCGTTCGTTAAAAAGGTTTTCAACTATTGAGCTATCGCTGCTCACTGATGGCATTGCAACGGGAAGCTAAACTGAAAACCGAGCTTTCCTGCACTTCACAATGTTTCAGTATGCTTTCCTTCATTGTAGAGGCTTGTGGCCGACTTCTCAGCAGTTCTCACTGACTGCTGACACAGTCGGTAAAGAAGCTGGGGCATTGGTGCTAAGTTGCGCCATTGGTTTTGTTTGAGTAAGAGAGATGCCGGCTAGACAAAATCGACATCTTGACGTAACTATTATATATTACGTCATTGATACGATATGTCTATGCGACAAATGCTTCAAAATTTATTTTAGTAGTCGGGTATATGTAAGCTATATAGGTCTGTAAGTCACGACTTAGATTCCTTGTTTTTAACAATCACGCCCAAACGTGGCACCAGCCCTGAGCCGTGTACTTTATACAAAAAGACGTTTTTGATTCATGGACGATTTTACAGGGCTCGGGTGCAGGGCCCTTCAACTTCAGCATTCTCAAACTTTAGTCTTCTTTCAACTTTAGCCTTCCCTAACTTCCGTCTTCTCTTCAACTTTAACCTTCCCAACTCTAACCTTCCCTTCAACTTTAGCTTTCCGAATGTCACTGTTTCAATTCACTAACGGCTTACTAAGACATGACTTCTGAACTTCCTAAGTTCACAACCTCCATTCCACGCCCAAGGTTGTTGCATGATCCGACACGTTTCTGCTTCAAGATTAAATGATGCTAAACATTTTAGACTTCCCAAAATCCCTAACGAAAGTAATGTCACATCGATGAATAAGAAGACGCTTCTGTCTTTCTTCGCTTCGTCTATTTTCCGTCCAAACTTGTTTCATTCCATTACCATCACCACACGAATCGCTTCATCACATAATGCGGACGCCTCTTCCAAGATACAGCTTGCATAAGAACGAAGGGCGAATCCCGTTTAGTTTGTTTGACGCAAATTGTCAACGATGGAAAGAGAACGTTTTTAATCACGTCTTCTCCGCCTTCAGTGACACGAACGTCTTTCAAATCATTTCCCTCCCTGGCGATTCCGAGTAATTACTTCCAACGATGCTGTCGCCACGAAAAGAGGGGTTCGAAGACAATCGTACAAATTCAAAACAACCTCGCCGGGTTGCGCAGTCTAAGTCGAATCGATGCTCGCCCAAACTTAACAATTTTGTATCCCCAGGGAGATTTGTTGAAAGTTTAGAATGAATAAAAGTTAACATGGTCGCATTTTTGTGGAACGCTTTTGGATAAGAAACACGAACGAATAAAACGAAGGAATGGAGAAAAGGGTGAGGGTAAGCATTTCTTGAAAACGAAAAGCTCTTCTAAAAGAATCTTTGAAAATGAGTAATTCGTGGGAGTAAACGTAGAGGAGGCAGTGCATTGCAATTGATCAATTTATCGAGTAAATTAAACCCTCAAGCAACACGTTCAAACAGGAACACACAATCAGCCGTTTAGGAAATTAGAGAGGTACTGATCTGAACGGATAACCATAAAAAACTTAACAGCTTTGTCTAACCATGATCGTCAGTAAACGAACAGCAATTACATGACAGAAAGCCAAATGGGCTTGCTTAATGTATACTAAACGCAACAGAAGTCAGTTTGCACATATATTCATTTAGCATACCAAGAAATAAAATACAGTCTAAGGTCAGTGTACTGTAGCAAAAACTTGAAGCTAACAGATCATGAATTATGAAGATTCAAGCAGATAATGAGTTATAGCCAGTATCGTGCACAAGAAAGAATGACACAATGTTTTGGGAGGCCAACTTCCCATCTTCAGGTGAAAATAAAAATCTTTAAAACATAAAATTCATGGCAGTATCTGCCTAGTCACAAAACAACCATTGCAACACAACTATACAAAACAATCATTTTAGGCATAGACCAGGCCTAAAACTTAGAAAGATTTTCTACAAACCAATTGATAAGACTTCCGGGAGCTCATCTGGCAACACGTATCAATTGGTACGTATAAATTTTATTTTTATTTTTAGGCCTAGACTATGCCTAAAATGTTTTTTTTGTATAGATTTATGACTCGGCAGATACAGCCATGAATTTTATACGTGTTAAAGATTTTCATTTTCACCTGAAGATGGGAGGTTGATCTCCCGAAATGTAGTGTCATTCTTTCTTGTGCACGATACTGGCTGTAACTCATTCGTAACAGATTTTAACGCAGGGCTTCCAGAGAAATCGCAACCAAAACTAGTCGAAAATAGTGAAAAAGTATCGTAAAAAAAAGTGGCTAAATAGTGAGGAAGTTGTGCTCAAATAGTGAAGTAACGTGACTAAATCAAAGAATTTTCTTTTTTTTAATCAGCCAATCAGCGCAGTTGCTGCTCTGTGGACAAAGGCTCCCATAGCTCGACAGCAAATGAAAACGTACTGCATCAATCCGGTTTTAACTGGTTTATCAGTCAGGCTCGCTTTCTGCAGAGCTGCTGGCGCCTGTCCAATTACCGTGTATGGGTGGCATTTGGCAGGTGCTCGCAGCTCACGTAATGGCAAGGTGCACCGCGAAGTGGTAGCTCCAACTGGCGCCCTACACTACGTGTAACGCTCGTTACAACTTTTTTTGAAGAGAAGAGTGCTTCCCAGAATGAAAATTCGAGTCAATTTTAGTGTCTGTTTGGTTGTAAGGTTTGTTTTGACATTCTTGAAGATTGGCAGCAAATAAAGCAAATGCAGAGCCGACGGCATCCATCTTATCTGAAGTATTTGTAAGTTCCAGCAAGCGAGCAATTTCGTTTGTATAACTTATAAGTGATTTTATGACGATACTGTAGTCTATACACGTAAGCATACATATTGTAAAAATGAACTCACCTATATAGTTTATTCCTTTACTATCCTCACAGGCGCCAATATTAAAGTTTGGTTTTGTCCAGCATACGTTATTTTTGCTTGTTCGAGTAGATTTTATACTTGCACAGTTAGGTCCAACTCCCAACCAATATCAATGTGCACAGTTTTATTGAAAATTGAACGGTTTAAATTTTAAGGCATATCTATGAGGCGCCGTCTGGGACATTAATAAGTTACCATACTTACATATAAAAGTAGGTTTACAGACGAAATAAAAAGAACTTTCTCATGAATAAACAAATTTTTTTCATAAAACGTTAAAACTTTTACACGAATAAACATAACTTTCTTATGAACAAATAAAACTTCTTCATTAATAAATAAAACCTCTTCATTATAAAAAATTACTTTTTCATTAATAAACAAAACTTTCTTATCAATTAAAAAAAACTTTTTCATAAATAAATACAATTTTCTCATTAATAAATCAAACTTTCTCATGAATCAATAAAACCTTTTCATGAATAAACAAACTCTTTACACGCTTGAACAACACATTTTTCCACGTGTCAACAAAACTATTCCTTGCAAGATCGCTACTTTGTCACAAGTTGAGAAAGCAACATTTCCTTTGCACACTCAAAACTTTACCGCATCAAACAAAGAATGTTCGCTCGCTTGCAAACAAGACTTTGCTCTCTCACTAAAAAAACGTTTAGTTTGCCGGTTGGCCGTCAGATTGCGCCACCGCGCGTTGTATAGGACGTCATGTCTGGTTGGAGGTGAGTGCTGCTGCGCTATGCAGTTTTGGCTGGTGCCAC
>JAHWFP010063869.1:0-22859 GCA_023313725.1 Lithobius niger
CATCTCTGCTGTTAAGGCGAGGCGTATAAAATTTATAATGAACCGCCCAATCCTCTTTCTCTCTCTCTGCGGGGTGGGGCTATACCCCTAGCCTCTACTCAACGCTTTACCCGGCCCCACATAAGCAAGCAGACAGACTCCATTTTGTCTAATAAATACGCGTTCTCGTATGCAGACACATATAAAAAAGTACAGAGATGCAATATCTCTTCAATTTTCCGTAACCAGTGCTCAATCTCAACCAACAACAACAACAACAACACCTACCTCATCGTCAGGAGCTGTAGCAGTTACTTCTTTAAAGCCGCGTATTTTGAGTGCCATCCCAAAAAATTACAAATCAAGAATTGGGTCCGTTTTAGACGCCTTGGATTTAAATCCAGAATTCAAAGTGAACGAAAAACACGAACTTATCATTCACGGAGAAGAAATTCCAGGATCTAACCTCTCAGATTTATTGCGCCACACGTCAACAAATCTGAAATCAGTCGATAATTTGGAAGGGATTGAAACCTTCAAACGTGTACTCAAAGAAACCAATGTGCCAAGATCTCTTCTTAGCAGTCGTGCTTCTGTTCAAGGCAAAACTCATTTATCTCTCCTCTCGCCGCCTTCCTCTTCATTTACCTCAACTCCAGTCTTATCTACTCCTTCCCCGAACCGAGCGGGATCCACTCAACCCCTCCACTGAATTGGGAAGAGTTCCCTAAATTAAAATGAACGCATATTTTGCTAGTTACTATTTCAATCCTGAGCATCCAGCAGGTTTCGGTAGTGCTTTAAAGCTATTTAAACAGGCAAAAGCAGATGGGCTCCCCTTTACTTTGCGTGACGCAGAAAAGTTTCTTGCTACTTCCGATGTTTATACAAGTCACAGACGGGTAATTCAGCGTTACCCTAGAAAGAAAATTGTTAGTTCAGGTCTGAATCAAAATTGGCAGGCAGATCTTATAGATGTCCAGTCTTTAGGGAAATGGAATAACAATCATAAATGGATCCTCATAGCCATCGATATCTTTTCAAGATTTGCATATGCCGTTCCCTTAAAAACTAAAACTAATAAAGATGTTGTGGATGGCTTTAAGACAATATTTAAACAATCCAACAATCGCCAAAATCATCTACAAGTCGATTCAGACGGTGAGTTTTGGGGGCGTGTCACTAGAGCATTTCTGGAAAATCAAGGAATTAATCTTTTCCCGTCTAGAACAAACACCCTCCATAAAAGTGCGGTAGTAGAACGTTTAATCAAGACGATAAAAAATAAATTGTGGAAAATATTCGCTTATCGAGGGAACTACAAATACTTGGACATTTTACCAAAAATTTTAAAGCTTACAATGAAACTGTTCATCCTGCAATAGAAGCCCCACCTAGTTCCGTTAATGCAGGCAATCAATATTATTTCTGGAAAAAATATCATAGTCCTTGGGCAATTCAAAAGCCAGCAAGAAAGTTTACATTTGAAATCGGACAGACTGTGAAAATTAGTAAATCGCGTCATGTCTTTGCGAGAGGGTTCAAATCCGGGTGGTCGCATGAACTTTTTAAAATTGCTAAAAGGCATCACGGTAATCCCGAGACTTATTCGTTGACTGTCTTGGAAGGTGAGCACATTGAGGGAAAATTTTATCCTTACGAATTAACTCTTTCTGTAAAAACGGAAGACGCTTATCATGCAGTTGAAAAAATAATCAAAACTTGAGGGAGAGGAAAGAATAAGGAGTATTACGTTAAGTGGTTTGATTACCCTTCTAAATTCAATAGCTGGATAAAGGAAAAAGACTTAAAATCAGGTCCTCCTGCTTAAAAATATGGGAGAGTTAGAAGAATTTTACTTTCGAATGGTGACCCAATTTACCATCCGGAAAACAGTTTAAGTGATTATACAATCCACTTGCTGAAACGTGTCGAATTAACGGGAAAATGGTCTCTTTCTTTAGTCGAGCTTATTTACCCTCATAATTTCATTCAGCTGACAAAATCACGCGAGGCGCGGTTCCGAATTTTCCTTTCTTCAACTTTGCAAAATAATAGGTACGAATTAGAGGAACAAGAGAATGAAGATATTTGGGTTAAGACTTTTATTGCATTCATCAATAATTATTTACGGGAAACTTTTTTAGATGATCCTCCTGTCACTCTAACGATGAACGAACCGGAAACTTTTGTTGTAGTTATGCTTAAACCCGATTGTGAAGTCACAATTCACCACCGACTAGCTCTGGTATTAGGATTTGACGGAGATACAGATCAATACCTTGACAAAACAACAGAGGCAATGAGTTATCCCAAGAACAAATTGGAAGAGCTTACCGAACATTGGTACATGAAAGTTAAATGTGACCGTGAAGTTGAATATTCTGTAAGAAATCTTTTACCGGAGGGGTTTTATTTAAAACCTGAAAAACTTATTGAAGTAATTAATGCTACCGTAGCAGGAACTCAAGCTAAAGATGATGTAAAATTTACTTATAATGCTTTAAAGCGATCAGTCGAGATAGAAATAAAGGAGAATGTCGGGTTAAAACTGAACGAAGCTATGGGACAACTATTAGGTTACGAGGGAGAAACAGATGTGTCTGTATGGAAAAACCAACCCCACCCCCCCCACCCCATTGACCTTGATATTGGTTTTAAGACTATTTATATTTATACAGATTTAACTGCACCTGATGAAATAGTTGGGAATGCTTTAGTGCCTTTGTCAAGATGCGTCCCCGTAAGGGGAAACGACGGAGAAATTATTTCTGAAATTTATCAGTTTCCATTTTATATGCCCCTTTTAAGGATTAGTTTTCACGAGATAAGAATACTTCTAAGAGAAGACACGGGGGAACAAATTCCGTTCTCTACAGTAGGCAGAGTCAATATTAGTTTGCATTTCAAAAAAACTGAATAAAAATAAGTCTTCCCTTTATTCGCTTGAGCATTCACCCCCTAGTTCTTGATCATGACGGATGATACATTTTTCCACTAGTAAAATGTTAATTAATCCAAAAAATAACTTTCAGTATTGTCTTGATCACTATTACAGGCAGGGTAATATTTTAAGAAAACTTACCGGAAAAACCTGACTATTAATTATCTATGTAATTTTTAAAAAATGAAGGTCTTACCGAACAACTCCCTCGTGTATTGCTATGGGCACTAGCCAGGCGGGTCTTGGTTTAGAGTATCGGTGGTAGAAGAAATAACGATCGACTTTTCGTTTCTTAACTGCCTTATTTTATTTCGTGAATTGGCCGAACGAAATTGTTTCTTGTTCGAATAAATAACCAAAAATTTCCATGACAACCCAAAGTCCCCAAACACAATAATATTAAAATGTTAAAACATTATTTCAAACAACGTTTTGATTGTTGTAGTTAAACAATTATTTGGATTCAATGTTCAATCATTGACACTCCCGGCCCCAACATGCCAGTCGCTAATTTCTAAAGGGCACAATAATTGAATGGGTCTTCTTATCGTGGTTTTATTTCCCTTTAAAATTAAGGTACAAGATCTTATGCAATTATCCCGACCTACCACTACATCAGTTATTCGACCGAGTTACCACAAATGACGAGCAACTTTTGGTTCCTTTACCAGCACGATATCACCTACTTTTATTAAAGGCACTTTAGTTAAGGCATTACGTTGACTATGAGCACTACGAAGTTGCAATAAATATTCGTTAGTTCAACGTTTCCAGAAATGTCCTACTAGTCGCTGACTATATCCCCATCTTTGGGTCATCCCTTTCTTGCTTAAGTTTGGTATGTCCATCTTGGGGTTATCTGGTAAAGTTACTAATCTCTGGCCTATCAAAAAATGAGCAGGCGTCAAAGGCGAAGGATCGTTACTGTCATCAAAAACTGTGGTTAATGGTCTGGAGTTTAGTATTGCTTCTACTTCGACCAGAATGGTACAAAGCTTCTCAAAGTTTAAACATGCTTGCCCAAGTACCCTTTTCAAACAAGATTTTACGGATTTCACCAGTCTCTCCCAGAACTCACCCCACCAGGCTGCTCTTTCCACTATAAAGGTCCAGCTGATACCTTCTCGCCCAAAAAAGTTCTGAACATCGGGAGATTTACTTAAAGTGCTCCAAAGCTTTGACAATTCTCGGTTGGCCTTTTTAAACTGTTTGGCATTGTCCGAATAAACAACTTTGCATAATTCTCGTCGTGCTACAAAGCGTCTAAAGGCAAGAAGAAATGTTTCTGTTGACAAACCCGACACTAATTCAAGATGCGAGGCTCTTGTAGTAGCACACGTGATTAATAAAATGTAAGCCTTCTTGGTTCCTTCAAATTCTTTTGCATGCAGAGGGCCAGCAAAATCCAGCCCAACGTGAAAAAAGGCTGGAGTTTGTGTGATTCGATCTTGAGGTAATTGAGCTTCTACTGTTGTAAATGGCTTGCATCTAAACCGCTTGCAAACTACACAATCCGTTATAACCCTCCTCACGGCTTGACGTCCCTTCAAAATCCAGTAATGTTCTCTTAGGTCCACAAGTGTCTCTGCAACACCAGCGTGCATTACTCTTGAATGATGCTTCATAATAAGAAGGCGTGTGAAGCTGTCATTAGCTGGTAATAGAACAGGATGCTTTTTAAAATCTTCTAAACTCGCTTCTTTCAATCGACCTTTAATGCGGAGAATACCTTCAGAGTCTGTTTGAACATCAAGCCCTCCAAGAGGTAAAGCACGCCTCTTTTTTTCTATTTTGTCATCGTCCCATAAGTTAGGGCTGAAGGTTTTATGTTTTGTGTATCGAATCCAATATTGCATGGCTACTTCAAGCTCATCGGCCGTTAAAATTAATCCCTGTTTTTGCAGTTGACCACGGGCATAATTAATAAATCTGATAATCCAGCAAGTCATTCAAAGAACCTTCGAAAGGGTGGAATAATGGCTCAACTCGAACAGAGGCTTTGCAAACTTCGAATCACAGAGTAGCTGCAATGTTGTCGAGTTATTTCCAACATCTTCGTATGAAACCCCAAATTTGTCAGAAACCCCAAATTTATTTGGCCACTGTGAAGAATCTTTAACTAACCATTCAGGACCAGTCCACCATAGTTTGGACTTAAGCAACTTCCCAGCTAATTCTCCTCGTGAAACAAAATCAGCAGGATTACTATTTCCTGGACAGTGCCCCCACGTTGCTGATTCTGTTAGGGTTCGAATTTCATCAATTCGACGAGCTATGAATGGCTCCAACTTGCGACTTTTATTTCTCAGCCAGTGAAGTACAATGCTCGAGTCAGTCCATACGTAAGCATCTACCTGCAGCTTTAGATATTTTTGAAGTGATGCGAGAAGCCGTGCCCAACTAGCGCTCCTAATAGTTCTAAACGAGGTAAAGTTATAGACTTTAAAGGTGCTACCCTTCCTTTGCTTACCAATAGTTCTGTTCTTATTTCCGAAGCAGACCCTATACCTCGTAAGTAGCTCACTGCGCCATAGGCCTTTTCACTTGCATCAACAAACACATGCAGCTGAAAATTCTGTGTTTCAAAGTCAAATTTTAAATGTCTTGCTATCCGCATCGTAGCTAAAGATGGCAAGTCTTTTTTAATTTGTTCCCAGGTTATCAGTAAAGTGTCTGTAAGGGGGACATCCCAAGGTAACTGCTTTCTTCAAGCTTCCTGGAAGAGTTGTCGAATGCTTAGCACCACTGGAGAGACCAACCCAAAAGGGTCATATATTCGCGCTGAGGCTTGCAACAAAGTACGCTTCGTGTTTACACTGTTGCCAAGTAGTTGCTCAACAGCTTGATATTGCAACAGCAAATCATCTGAATTGGGATCCCACTTCATACCCAATACTTTTTGCATAACTTGATTTGGCTGTATAGTTAAGTCATCTTGTGGTTCTTCTTTCATCCATCGTGTATGCAGCTCCCTTGAATTGGTCATCCACTTCTTCATTGGCATGCCTGCCAAGTCCATTATGGTTCTAGTTTTCTTGTAAAGTTGATAGGCTTGCGAAGGTGTACCCCTTCCACTTATGTAATCATCCACATAAAGAATACAGTCGAGATCTTGGCTAGTTTCTGAGTACATTTCTTCAGTTTCTCTTAAGTGGTACCTCACTGTTGCTGCCAGTAAGAAGGGTGAGGGCTTAGCTCCAAATAACACTCGTGTCATTCTGTATTCAACTGTTTGTAATGCCTCTGATGGTTTCCATTCCCAGGGTACCCACAGAAAACGAGTGCTATCTCTATCCATTGGATCCAATCCTACTTGTAAAAATGCTTTTTCTATGTCGGCCGTAACTGCTACAGTGTGCGTGCGAAATCTTAAAAGCATTCCGAGCAAATCTGGGTTAAGATTTGGACCAGTGTTTAAACAATCATTTAGAGAAGTGGCACCTTTTACATAAGAGCTAGCATCAAAAACAACACGAGTTTTAGTGGTTAGCCTGTCTTCTTTAACGATTGCATGGTGCGGTAAATTATAAGTCAATTGTGTATTTGCAGACACTGAAACTGCTTCAGCTTAACCTAATAAAACGTAGTTTTTCATTGCTTCGTTGTATCTGAAAAACGCAGCTTCATCACGCTTAAATGATTTCACTTGCCTAAAAAGTCTTTGCATGGCAATACACCTATTGTCCTGCAATTTTGAGGTATCATTTTTCCAAGGCAAACTGACTTGATACCGACCATCCACATATTTAATGTTTTGTTCAAATTGCGTTTGAACTCGCAAATCATCTTCATTCAATTCATCTGAAATATCTTTACCAGTTATTCCAATGGAATCAAGATTCCAACAGTCATGAATCCACTGGTCCTGTACAGGAACCACAGCAAGCATAACGTTTATATCTACAGAATTTTCGACCTGGAGATTGCCTGTGTGACCATTTACCACCCAACCAAACCGACTTTCAGAAGCCATAAGGCCAAACTTCAGTGCGATATTATCGCCTCTTAGTATTCGCCAATACGAATCTAGCCCAAAAAGAACGTCAATTTGAGTGTTAGGGAAATGCCAGTCATACCGTATTGCTTGCTGTAGTCCCCTTTCATGCAACATTTCATGAACTGCATCACCTACGTCAACATTTTTAACACTTGCAATTTCTTCAATTACTAACAAGTCCAATTCACAAACAAATGCTTTAGTGTGAGGATTGCGTAACCTAACTTTTACCACTGGGAATATTTGTTGGCTAGCTTTCTTATCACCAAAGCCCTTCAGTTAACATTATGATAGCTAGTTAATCCTAAATTATCAGCTATTTGCTTGCGAATAAAGCTTCTTTGGCTCCCATCATCAAGAATACCTCTAGCTTGTGTCCAGCAATGCTTTCCCACCATCCAAAAATGTACGACTTTCATAACTGTACAATTCTCTAACAAAGTAAAAGCATTAAGGATGTTTTGTACTAATACTACTTCCTTACAACTAGTTTTTCTATCATTGTTAACCATACGCTTGACTCGTCATTCTTCTCACATAAAATCTTGTGATGGCGCCCCTTGCATTTGGCACACTTGCCTCGGAAACATTTAAATGCTCGATGGCCAGCTCTTAAGCACTGAAAACAACAACCGTTTCGCCGCACAACTTCTCTCATATCAGCTAAGACACCTGGCGAAGGACAACTCCAAGATCTGTGCTCCGAAGATGAACAAAATATGCATTCTGTGCTCTTTTCAGCTTTTTGTGGAGCCTTTTCCGGAACAACTGACGCAGACAGAGTTGTGGAAGTTACTTTTTTGACTGTTTCAGCTTCAGTGCACAGTGTACTGGAACTCGGCCTAAAGACTTCTTTGCTGTATGTTGATTGTAGTTTACCAACATTCTTCGTCGCTTTCTCGGCCTCAGATGAAGCAAGGATTAGTGCAGATCTCTCCCGAGCTTCAATTTCGTTTTGAAGAAAGTCCATGAGTGCATTAAAGTCAAATGCTTTAGACTTAGGTTTCCTATTCCACTCAAACAATACGGATTCAGGTAGCAACTTCAAAATTATTGGGCTAAGTAATGCGCCATACGCACTTACACACACTCCTAAGGCTTCTAATGATTCAGTTTGTCCTGCGCATGCGTCGTACAACTTTCTTAAAGACACTACGTCATTTTCTCCGTGTACTGGCTCTAAGTTAAGCAACTGAGTCATGTGCGCATGAATAATAAGGTCCTTTTGACCGAATCGGTCATGAAGACGTTTAATGGCTATGGAATAGTTTGAATCACTTAACGCAATACCAGTTATTGATGCTTCTGCAGCCCCAGTTAACAACGACTGCAAGTAGCTGAATTTTTGCACGTCTTTTAAGTTTGTGTTTGAGCATCAAACTGTCCCCAAAATCTCTGCCAATCCTTTAACTCACCACTGAAGCGCTTGACCTCTAACTTTGGAAGCTTAACGTTAGCCGCAGCAGACTTGAATGCAGCTGGAACGACAGGCAGTGAAGCTGACTGATGAACGGTGGCCAGAAACTCTTCTGCTATTTTCCTTTTGCTCACCACAGCAAATAGCCAGTCGTCAGAGTTGCTAAGTTCGTCTCCTAAGTCCTCTTCGGACGTTCCTTTTGTAGTCATTTCAGCAACGATTGGTGCAGCCGCGGACAAAACTTTTGCCTCTCGTGCGCCAATATTGCTAGATTTATTTCTACTGAAGGTTTGTCTTCTTGAAGAACTGCATCTTCTAACTTCTGAAGAACTTTGATGACAGCCGTCCTGAAGCCTCCTCTTGAACGCTTCAAACTCTCCATCTCGGCTGATTCTTTTACGATGGTGTTCGGCTCAGTTTTTTCTTCACTGGATTCCCACGAAATTTCCCTCTCTCCTCCACGACGAATCATACACAACTTCTACCGTTACCTCTGGGGCAAATTTGTCTCGGTTGACATCAATTACAATTCCCGGGTTTCGGCACCATTTAGAGTATCGGTGGTAGAAGAAATAACGATCGACTTTTCGTTTCGTAACTGCCTTATTTTATTTCGTGAATTGGCCGAACGAAATTGTTTCTTGTCCGAATAAAAAACCAAAAATTTCCATGACAACCCAAAGTCCCTAAATACAATAATATTAAACTGTTAAAACATTATTTCAAACAAAGTTTTGATTGTTGTAGTTAAACAATTATTTGGATTCAATGTTCAATCATTGACACTCGGAGGAGTATTCTCTGGTGGAAGGCTCCAAAAGGGGTGACCTTTATGGAAAGTCCAGATCTGGACCAGATCTGGAAAGCCAGATCTAACTAGATACGGCCAGATCTGGCTAGATACGGCCAGATCTGGTTAGATACGGCCAGATCTGGTTGGATGGCCAGATATGGCCATATGTGGGCCAATTTTTGATATAACCAGATCTAGGATATCCAGCCAGATCTGGCCATATCGACCCAGATCTGACCATATCCAGCCAGACCTGGTCATAACTGGCTACATCTAAAATTGGCCTACTTCTGGCTGGATATGGCCAGATCTGGCCATAACTGGCTATATCTAAAATTGGCCCGCTTCTGGCTGGATACGGCCAGATACAGCCAGATCTGGCCATAACTGGCTAAACCTAAAATTGGCCCAAATCCAGTTATGGCCATATCCGGTCATAACTGGCTACATTTAAAATTGGCCCAGTTCTGGATGGAACTAGCACGATCCTTTCAGAACTTGCCATACCTGGGGATGACCAGATCTCTTCAGTTCTGAAAATTTAAAAAAGTCCAAAAGTGCGCAACAATTACTTCTTAGTGAATAGGCTAGTATTCCTTTTACGATGCATGAGCCGATATTTTTACCTCTCATAACAGGTATCAGGGAATACTTATCTCTAAAATGTTGTGTCTGTCTGTTGGTGCACTTTTTTTTTTATTATGGCAACTCATTTTATTAGAAACTTGTGTTGTCCTAGATCATTATCACTAGGCTACGTTTTTTTTTTAAATTAGCATCCGAAGTTTTAAAAATTTAATTTTTTTATTTGGCAATTAAAAGGTTTGGTTTAGCAACCAATGGTGATCTAGTAAAGGAAAATATTAATCCATACAATGTACAGTATGCTAATTTTAATTTAGTCGCTTTATGTCGAACAGAATGTTTGTCGAGCTTACAACTACACCAGTGACTCGGTTTATTTTTGCAATGAAAATGTAACGTATCCGAGTTGGGGTAGGTGGCAAATAATGTTCTAAGACTGCCATCAGTTAATAAAAAGGGAAACAGTGGCAACATTACTTGCTAGGTTTATAATATGTATGAAGCAAGGTAGCCTAACGATTAGCATGATTGTTTCATGTGCACAGGGTCCTTGGTTGAGGTCAGACGTCAGCAACCCTGGCATTTTCGGGAAGGGCCCCTTGATACGTTGTGTTCATGTCAATTGTGGCACAAAAAACATGCAGGAATTGCAAATTGGAATTACCTAGCAAAATTAACCCTCATCACACCTTCTGGCGCTATGGCTTCGGCTGGGGTAGCGATGCCCGTGTTGCTCTTGGATTGGCATCGTCTACTTTCATCTCAAACTTAAAACCGATCGGGCATATGCTATCCTTTTTACAAACCGTATTTTTTTGTCTGTCTACTACCAGTGTAAATAAGGCTAAACAAAAGAAATGGTTTGGTTTGCGTTACCCGACTGACTCTATTTCTGCGAGCCGACCCTAAACATTTTTTCTTTCTAAAGAAAAATAAAAATCATCCTTTATTTGACACTCCAGCCTACTACACAAAAATGGGTCAAATACTTCCTGGAAAAAGGAAAAATGTTGCTCCATGAACACGAATGAATGAAAAAATAAATAAATTACATTTTTTGAAGTAAAATTTTCTGCTTTAGTAACCAAAAAAAAGTGTAAAAAAAAAGCTACCAACGGCCCTATTTTTTTTTCACAGTGTAACGCAAAGCAAAAATTTTTTTTGTTTGGCCCAACCAAAACTTGTTAGCGAACTAGCCTATACAAAAAGGTTTGGCAAAGACTTTAGCTACTTCGCATTGGTTTAATATGTTTGCTGTTGGCGTGCTGAGTATCGGTATTTAAAAAGTGGTATTGGAACCTGGCCACGTAAATGTGGTTTTTCAATCGTTTTTCTTAAACATTAAGTGTGGGGAGTTTAGTTTTATTTTTTTCATTACGGGCATTTCTTGCCAAGTAACCTGGGAAACTAGACATTATGCAGCTTTCAAACACTGTCTGAACGTGTTTAAAATGGTGGAGCTTAGGCCTATTCGAATGTCAAAATAGACAAAATTTTGGTTAAGTTAACCTATTCCAATACCACTTTTTAAAGCTGGCACGCGTTGTGGGCTAGGCTATCGATAAAAAAGATCCTATATCAATGCTTTAACATGTCAGCAACACAAAATAAAACGATGCAAAATAGCATGTTTTTTTCTTACATAGGAGCGGTTATGCATTCATGCCTAAAAAAAATAAAGTTTGGTTACCAAACCTTCCTCCATGGTCACATGCAAGTGACAAAAAAAAAGCTTTTATCAGCAGTCCCTATAATTTTCCAGCCCATACTATGAAGCTAAAAATTACGCTACTCATATATATGAGTACTACGAAACAAAGTTTGAACTTCCTAAGATTGGGTTTGACTTTTTAAAAATACTTGATTTTGTGAAATTTTCCTGATAAGAAAAAAAATAGGCCTAGTAAAAAAAATTACGCTATCGATTATCGACTTACACCAGTTTTCACAATGTTACGGCAACCAAACTTCTTTTTCTTAGGCAACAGTGCAACTACGCTAGAATTTTTTTTATTGGCTACGCCTAGTTACAATGTTTTTTTTTCAATTGAAAAATAGTCTTCGTTAACCAAACCCGGTTGCGAACCAAGCATTAAAGCAAAATAGAATTGTTTCTAGGCCTAGCCTACTAATTTCAAAAAACCAACAAAAAAAAAAGACATTAGCAGTAGCCTAAACCAACAGAAAACTATTAACGAGATATAATGTTAGCTAGTTGTAGAAGTAAAATGTATGTAGCTTGCTTTCATGGTTTCATCCAGTGATGCGACTCAGCTGGTGTGTACCTGCCCCGCTGTAAATACCACCATACCTCATAATATGGTAGGACAACGTACCCATCTGAAGGGGGCTTGTTTTTGGTTCGAAGGAATGTCGCTCCATGAAATAGCATATACAGTATCATAGTAAAAAAGGTGGCTTTATCTTACTCTATTGCTCTAGGTTAGTTTTTATGTAATTTTGGCTGTTGGCTTATTTCGTACTTACTTTCCAAGTGCATATAGTCAACATTCTTGTAGATGACATCACCGTCATTTTACTTTTTGCTTTTCCAGTGCCCTTTTACTGGCACCTTCTTCATGCCAAACCCAGAATTCTGCTCGCAACAGCTCCAATAAACAGGACGTTTCTTCGAGCTGCTGCAAGCAGAATTCTGGGTTCGGTCTGAAGAAGGTGGCAGTAACCAGTAAAGTCACTAAAAATTTGCCAGTAATTGACTATTACACGATATTTGGTATTACGTAAACCTGCTGTGCGAGTATAGTCAATATTAATCGACAATATCTGTTGTTAACTCATATCTTCAGGTTTTTCAAGTACATTAAGGGCCCCCATGCACTAGGCTGCCAAAAAACATGGCGATGTGCTGCTCGGCCACTTCTGTTTTCCCTTGATAATTCTCGATCACGTGGTGAAAAATGAATGCGGTCGTCTGCACGCCGCCCGGGATCCCAGTGGCCGTTGCACCCTGGTTACGTTCTCATTGGCCGCAGCGACCTCGTTGCCTAGTGCGAAGGGGCCCTACGCATGCTTCAGTTTTATGGTTTCATAGTTTCAAATATAGCCTATGTGGGATAATAATCAAAACTGATCTCGGGCAGTATAAAAAACATTAGCTTGGTTCCATTTCGCAAACTTCAATTCAATAGACTAAATGATTTTTCTTAAATGCATTTTTCAAAACAAATTTTGACACCCATGCTTTCTTATGCAACCTTTCACATGAATTGGGGCAAATAATGCATAGTACAAATTAGGCCTTATTTTATGTCCTCTGAAAATTTATCACCACTTTGTTTCTTACTTTATGTAAAAGGTGAGAAATGGTTAAAATGGAGAGAAATGTTTAGTAAAAAGAAGCTTTCAGTAAGGTTTTCTTTTAAGGATTTTACCACCTTGGCTCGTATTTTTTTGCAGGGTAGCTCCCCCCCCCCCCCCGTATCATGACTATTGGGCCTCGCCACCGCCACCTAAAACAATTAAAAAAATTACTAAGATAAGCCCAGTAAAAAAAAAAAGCCAGGCCTGAAGAGAACAAAATTCCAATTACACTGTGGCCAAAAGTGAAGAATTTATAATTTAAAAGTATTATTTCGAAGTCAAAGAGGTGGAACAAAACTATTTTTTAAGTCTTTTTTATGGTTATCAAAATAAAATAAAAATGACACTAGATTGAACTAAATTCTTTCATTACCATTTCTCAAAATATGCACATTTATGAATTACTGTATATCATACACGAATATTATCATGTCGGTACCAAAAGTGAATGATGCACCGATTTCTCACTTTAACCTGTCTTACGATTACCTAGGCTACCAGTAACGTGGCGTAAAGTTTTTCCAATTCATAAAGATGTATGCAGCTAGCATCTCACAGCTAGTCCAAGCACAGTAGTATCTTAAAGTAATTACGTTGATCAAATAAAACACACAAGAAAACGATAACTGTATTAGATTGGTTGGTCACTTAGTCACACAGTTCAGCCATGCATTCTAGTCCTGGTCCCGGTAAAGCGAGGTCGATAACGAAAGCTTTCAAGGTCAAAACCAGCCATCACGTAGAACCACCGCAGTGGTAGAACACACCACGACGCGTATCGCGTGCCACACAGAAATTCCTCATCGTTCGTCGAAATGTAGTGTTTGATCATCAGCAGACCCTTAAACACAGCTCACCTTTCGGATCACATTCTTATGCCAACAGAAATCCTATGTAATGCTTCAGAAATTCACAGCAACTTCTGCATCATGGGAGTTCGCCATTTTGGATCAGCAACTCCTCCAAGTTTTAAAAGCAAAGACAGCTGGGGTTGGGTAGCTAAGGGTCACGTGATCCGTATTTGAGCAATCGGATTAGTTACACAACAGCAGGTAGGAGCGTCGCCAACGTTTATATGGCCATTTCACCGCGCCTGCGCGCACGGACGCAGTTTTCAAAATTCCGAAGTCGGTTTCCGATAGTTACCATGGAAACTATTCAAAACTTTTGACGACTATTATTAAACCAGCAAATTATATTCACTTCAGTCTTCTGATTAATGCTACTGGTTTAAATGAATAACAAGCGATACTTGCATTTGTAAAAAAATAAAAATACTATAATTACAAAGGCGAATTTGCGGCCAATTTTTTTTCGCAGTGGCTCCTTCCACGTCCACCGTGGCTCTCTTCTTTTCACGTCTCGGGGCTGACTGGTCGCAAGCTTTTGGGGGCGGAGCTTATTAACGCGCGACCTGACTACACACTTTTCCCGTCCAAACAAACTTTCCAGCTTATAAATTGAACAAGAAACTGGACGTGAATGATCTATATGCCTGTCCAAACAAATTACAAGTCTAAAACAAATTACTCAGAACAAGATTGAAAAAAAAATCTAGGAAACAATCTATAAATTCTTGCTAAAAACATGGACGTGAATGATCTACATTCCTGGCCAAACAAATTATTAACAGTAAAAACATGGCCAGGTCTCTTCTACTACTTTGACGTCTAAATTTTAAACTGAATTTCCGTGAGTAGATCGATAAAAGCCTAAAAGTTATTTGTATGGGGGAGGGGGGGGGGAAGAGGGGGTGTTTGAAATTTTGCCCTCCAAATTTTCCACGCCCCCTTCCCTACCTCCCCCACCACATTAAAAAAAAAGATCCTGGAAAGAAATCTAGACCCCCAACAATACCAAAAAAAACCCCCCCCCCCCCCCCGCTTGAAATGCACAGATAATAATCATTAGTTTGATAATATTTGTCACTTGTACAGTAATGCAGACCATCACTTCCAAACTCTTTCTCATTCAATTAACACATGAAAATACTAGTCATGTCTGTGTTTATAGTTGTTTTGGACAGGAATACAAACCATCCACGTCTAGTTTCTTGCTCAATTTTATAAGCAGAGACGAACGTTGTTTGGACGGGAAAATATAGACGCGTTTAAGTTCCGCCCACAAAGCTCGCGACCAATCAGCCACGAGACGTGAAAGGAAGAGAGCCACGGTGGACGTGGAAGGAGCCACTGCCGTTTTTTTTAGTCTTACTGATACGTTTTGATCGCATTAAGACGGCCTTTCAGGCAGAAAATTATTGCTCGTTATTGCAGTTATAGTTAAAGGCTGAGCGAGCGAATCTGGCCATGCCAGTTGTTCACAGGGCCGGATTGAGGGGGATGCTTTGGGTGCTGCACTGGGCCACAGGCCTTACGGGAGTCTCTCGGTCACAGAGTAATAAAATAAGGTACAATTTTAAATACATTTTTGTTACCTTTACTGTTTTTACAAAAAAAAATTGTTAAAAAAAAAACCTTTTTTTATGGGACTGGAGAAGGTTGTTATGGGACCAGGGTCGATGCTAGAATCAATTTACTGGGGAGGCGGCAGTGTAGTAGGAATTTTAGCCGTGGGGGGGGGGACCGAAAAATTCTACTTTTACTGCCCCCCCCCCCCAAAAAAAAAACAAAATTGAATAAAAGTAAAAATAACAATCTTGCAATTCTTTCTCACACCCAAAGTTCTTAACTGTTTTCTACACCATTTTTTTTTGGAATAATTCAGCTGAAAAAAGATGATTCTTCAATTCTCACAGTAACAACTTCTAGGTTCCGTTATGTGACCTCAAGTCTTTCCTGTTGTTGTGAAAGAATAACTAACATAGTTTTCTTAAGTAACTAGAATTTTCTTCGTTTATACGTTTGATTTCGATCTGATGGTGGTGGTGGGGGGGGGGGGACCAGGGGGAGGCGGCCAAAATGTTAGTGGGGAAGCCCCCCGCCCACCTCTCCTTAACGTCGTCCCTGATGGCTACAATAAATCTTAAGCACTAAGCCTCTACGAGGTTTAATCACCGGCCCTGGTTATTCATCCAGTGAGAATTCATGACTTGGTCAGATATGGAATATGGCCATATCAGGCCAGATCTGGAAATTCATCCATAGCTGGGAACTCTTGACCTGGCCAGATCAGGAACATCCAGATCTGGCAGTTGCCATGTCTGGCCAGATCTGGAATATCCAGATCTGGTAGTTACCAGATCTGGCCAGATATGGGTCCAGATATGGCTATATCTGGCCATATCTGGGCCAGATCTGGACTTTTCGTAGGGGGAGGCTTACTCGATAACTTTCGTAGGTATATAATTCCTTTTGTCATGCCTCATGTTAAGGATCTTGCTTCTAATCCCGGTTTTAAAGAAGGGAAATGAGTTCATTTCTTATTTGAATTCCGGAGTAGGATTTAAGCAAGCTGCTAAAACACGCTTGGGTCAAGTAAAATCCGACTTTCTCACTAATGTCTTGGGACGCCCTCAAACGGGTACAAGGACGCAAACGAAAAGTTGTTTATACTCCTTTCCCTCATGCCATTTCTCAGAAACAGAGGAAACGTAAAACAGGACGGAACCCTAAAGCCAGCGGATCCAGAAGGAAGAACGAAGGAAGACTCAAAGCTAACATATATTATTATTATTATTTGCCCTCATCCATCACCTGTCGCTCGAATGTGGAACTGGTGGATTTGAAATTTTTGATGTGCCCCCTACTGCTGTTGATGCTCAGGAAGTTATCAATGTTGAATATTTTCCAATCAATAGCATATCAGGAGGTGCTCCGATCGAGTTTATAGTAAATTCCACTTCAAGTGACCATTATTTAGATTTGGACGAATCATTATTAAAGGTGCACATTAAAGTAACTTCAGACGGATCTACGGCTTTAGCTGCCACGGACAAAATAGGACCCGTAAATAATACTTTTCACTCCCTGTTTCAACAAATTGAAGTATACCTCAATGAAACTTTAATAAGTTCAAGTGACACGGCATATCCTTATTGGAGCTATCTGGAAAATTTACTAAGTTATTCAAGAGGTGTGAAAGCTACGCAGTTGGCAGAGGAGGGATGGGAGAAAGACTCGGGTGGACATTTCGATGACGTTGACACTTCTGCAGATACTTGCAAACCAGGACTAAAAGCCAGAAAACCTAAAGTTATTGGGGGGAAGGCTTGGGAGTTGATGGGGAAATTACACATTGACTGGTGTCAACAGGGAAGACACCTACTAAACGGTGTTGATGTACGCCTAAGACTCGTAAGGAATGGTAATAAATTTTTGCTAATGTGTGGAGATCAAGGAAAGGCATCCAAACCGGAAATAACAAAAGTGGTACTGTATGTTAAAAAAGTTAAAGCAAGCCCGAATATTCTACTTAGTCATGCAAAAGTGTTAGAAAATTCAAACGCAAAGTACTTAATACGAAAAAATGAATGTGAGGTGTTTACAATCCCGAGTGGTGCTTGTGAAGGTCCATTGACTCAGCTATTGTTGGCCCTTTTCCAGCAATTGTTGCCACAGGTCTAGTCCGTAACAGTGCATTCAGTGGAGATTATGCTTATAATCCCTTCAATATTCAGCATTTTAATCTGAATCACGTAGCACTTTGTATTGATGGGAAACTTTACCCTAATCACCCATTTACCCCAGACTTTAATAACGGACCTTATGTTCGAGATTATCTTTCTTTATTCGTTGGGACAGGGCGGATACCAAAAAGATGCAGATCTTGACCTGACCTATGAAGAATATGCTTCTGGGAATGCTATACACGATTTGATTTAACACAAGACCAATGCGCGACAGCCAACCACCTTAGCTTGTCAAAACAAGGCAGTGTTCATGTCGAGTTGAAGTTTTCTCAAGCACTTGCAAACTCAATAAACGTTATACTTTACTGTGTTTACCAGACTGTGGCAGAAATTGACAAGAATAGATCAGTTGTTATGGACTTGTAAGTTTCAAGATGGATACTTGTCAGATACATCGTCTTGCTTTATCTGATAGAAAAACTGCTTTAATATTTTCTGGCGTTTACTCATGTGACATGCTTCCAGGAGAAAAAGTGAAAAAAACCTAGTGTTTTCATTATTAACAAAGATAAACACACTTCTCCAGGATCACACTGGGTTGCAGCATACATTACCCTTTATACTTCCAATTGTATATTCTTTGACTCGTACGGAGTAAAACCTGAAAAGCGAAAAACAGTAAGAACTGTGAATATAACACTTCAAATCTTCAAGGAGTGTGCAGTAATGTCTGCGCCGGATATTCACTTTTTTTCTGTTATCACATTGCACGAGGACGAAATTTGAATGAAATTGTTAAACACTTTGATACGAGGACGAAGACCAGAAACGACAAGAAAATTGCGTAAAGTTTATAAGAAACGTTTTTAAACATTCATTCAGCAATGTAAGAACTGATTCTCAGTGTTATATTCAATCCTCATTACCGTTTTCAGATTATAATTAGAAAAAAGCATTATTCTATGTATTTTATTATGTGTGCATGCAATAAAAAAATGAAAAAAATTATATATAAAAAAAATTATTTATTTGTTTTTTTCTACAAATTATTTACATTTTATTTTCCTAATTCGATTATATCATGGGAAAACTAAGAGAAATACTTTTAAATGAAATGAATTACTTACGATTATGAAGTTGAAAATCAGTAATAATAGTATAACAGTCCATTATACATTTCACTAGGGGAGTCGCTCGCTTCGCTCGCTCATTCCGCGTCGTCTCGCTGCGCTCGAGGAGATTTCTTGCTGCAACACTTATAATACAGACAGACCTTCCACATAAAAAACGACAAAGCAAATTATAAGAGTGTAGTATGCGATATCGGTTATCTCGAGAGAAGGTCAATATTATTTTTTTACGTCCAAGGAGTCAAGCAAAAAGTTAAGATCAAGCAATTTATCAGAAAAGTGCTGTTTCTGATGACAAACGCTGATTTTCGTTCGCTTCGCTCACTCAATCAGCGCAGACATTTGATTAGAAACGTGACTGAATCAATGTAACCACCAAGAACCATACATCACTTGTAATTTGTGTTGGTATACACTTTATATTGGTTTTATTGTGTTACTTATTTTAAGAATATTGTTCGTTACGTCCTGCTCAGTACAGATTTTTCAATGGGCGTCTTATCACTTCACTTTCTGATCATCCCTCAGTTGGAGAAAACATCTGCAGAACGTCAGATGTAATCTGCTAGGAAGGTGAGAGATGAAAGTTGATAGAGCAAAGCAAGCCACACATTCAAAAGGTTTACTTTAGTGGAAATCGCTCGCTTTGCTCGTTCAATCCACGCACTTCCGTGCTACAGAAACACGAATGTTTGACAGTGTTTTAAAACCAAATCTATTGTTTTGATTTTTTCCTGCATCAAGTCAGTTAGTATAAAACCAATTTTAAGATGTATATGGTGTGTTGCAAAATACGTCGTCCGCCGTGCATCCTTTTCAAGATCAACTCTCTTTGCTCGAGGAGGTTTTCATGAACAAACTATGACGTCATGAACAAACATGAAGAGGGTTAAAAAAAACTTTGACGTTAGTTTTTCAGGTTCTTTCGTCTATTTGAGGGTGATAATATCAAGTTTTACAGCGATGAAAATAGGCCTATTAAAAGCGAAATTTAATTATCTTTCGTTTGGTCCTACTCCCATCTTTCTAGGTGCTTTGGTTCCGGAGGAGTAGAGGTACAAACACGCACGCACGCATGCACGCACATCGTATGATTTTAATTATGCAGATTATTCGGTCCATTATTGAGTCACTACACTATACTACATTACACTACACTACACTAAACTGCAGTACACTAAACAAAGTATTTTTTGTTTTTAAACTTCCAAACTGAAGACAGAAGCACAATTGCAGAAATGATGCATCCATTACAGTTAATCATATCTAATGGTACTGTCACAGGCAGCAATTCTTTCGTTGATCTTGCCCGCATGTTTGCGCAAATTTTCCTAAGCTTTCAAAGAAAGGTGAATACCTTTCAACGAAGATAAATGTTCTCCGCTAACTGAAGGTGGAAATTGCAACAAACTGACGTGAACGTCATTGTTATCGCTGTAGTGTCTACCGATACAAACTCTTTTGTTAGTAGAGAGCTTGTGTCTGTGCTGTAAAACGCCCCCAGAAACATGGCCCGGGTAACTGGTTGGGTTAGTAAGTTCCTCTTCGACAGTTAAGTTGATGTTTGGCGGGCGGGAGTTGGTTTCTTGATCAATCGCATCTTTGATGAGGTCTAGCAAACGAGGGGTGTTTAGTTGTACCGATTCGTCATAATTCAGATTGAGACCCATGTAAGGAGAAGGAATCCACCTTAGTTCCACCTGACTAAAATTGAAGCTCTCACGCAGTTGTATATATCTTTCTTGAAAGACTTCACTTGAACAAATAATCCAGGAAAGGCAATCACAACGAATTCTTTAGGATCTGGTCTGAAGAAATCGCTGGGAGGAAGAACAAAAATATCAGTTCCACGGCGTTTTAGATTGGCACTATACTGCTCAACCTCCTCAGACACGAAGGAACGTTTCAAGAGCCTTTTTCGGGGAGCGAGAGGTGGCACAGTTCTTCTTCTTCTTCACAGCAGCATAGTTCTTCTTCTTCTTCAAGGTTGCAGCTGAGAGCCATGCAGTAGGATTTGTTGATTTTTCCAAATTCGAAGTAGTTTGCACTGCTTTGTCCACACCTCTTTTTGTGGGAATGGAGGTAGTAGTCGGAATCTGAGAGTCCAGAGTTATTGTTACAGGAGAAGAAAGAGCGCCCGTTATTGAAGCTTTTGTTGATCGAGTCCTTTGAGTTATCAGGCACTGTCCTGTTTAAAAAAATCACTCCTTCTGTAATGCTTAGATAGATCCGTTTCCAGAATGGGAGTAGGTAAAGAGGATTGGGAACTTTGTATAGGAGAAAGATGGTCATCATCAGGTTCTCTAGTAGAGCTTAGGTCCAATAAATCCTTTGGCTTGGCACAGATTGTTTTGTTCAAAAGGTCATTTCTGTTATAACGTTTCGACAAGTCCGATTCTAACACAGCTGGAGGCAATGACGACTGCGAACTGAAGATAACTTCTTCTTCTCCTTCTTCTTCTTTAAAGTCATCGTCAAACAAAGGCTCCGAATTGGTACTAACTTGAGAGGGATCCATCATAACTACGATAAGTTGACTTTACCAGCTCTGAGAAAACAAGTCTACTCAAAATGCGAAATCACAGTCAGAATAGTGGGTACATCAAATAAATACAGTTGAGCCATGGTGGAGGGAAGGAACTTTGATTGTATAAGAGAACTATGCAGGGGGGTAGCGTCCTTTTTCTCACAGCGCGATTGGATCTAGGAACCTCGTAGGGGGTAGCATCATTCTGACTAGCTGTGATTGGACGGACACTTTCAAAAACTGAAATGTGTGAACAATACTATTCAATTTCCCTATTTTGAAGCTTTTTCACAGATTCGAAGTAAGGATGATACTTTTTTTTAAACCTTTTCTTTAACTGAAGATCGACAAGTTGATTTCTTATATTTAGGGGCAAAATGCCCAACTTTCTTGAATGCTAAATTTATTGTAGGTTCATCAACTAAAGGTCGCTGTGTAATACCAGTGAGATAGCAGTCATTTGTAGGATAAGAAGACTTTAATAATGAACCGTTTTCCAAGTTTAGTGAAAACGATCGATTCTCTACAAAACCTTTATTTCTAAAGGTTATAGCTCTTCCTGCACCGAACGATAAGTAGGATGTTCCAGCCTCTTGATCAACTGATTTATTGTCGTCACAAAAGAAGCTCAAACACTCTTTTCCATTCTGAAACGGTTAATTAGAACAAAATTATAGTTTTCGTTGGATACTTTGTTCACAAAGTCACGCAATACAGTTAAAACGGGAGTCCAGGGCTTAGTTCTAAGATTGAATCCTGAGTAACGGTAACGCAAGTTAGAATCTCCATATGCAGCATGCATGCGTTGAATATTGAAATGGGTACCAAAAATCGCAATTTGTTGGTTGCACAAATATTCGATTTCTTTTTCAAGCGCAAAAAAAAATCATGCAGGCAACAGATTCTGGAAACACCGTACAGTCTTAAATTTAAAGCTTGTAAGTGTCCGTAATAATCAGCAGGAATGATAGAAGTGTCAATTCTACATTGCTTGATTTTCTGATTAGAGAATCTAGAAAAGAAAAAAAATTTAATGTAGTTTCTTCTTATTATTATTATTATTATTATTATTAATAAATAAATGCGCTACAGGTGACAATGATACGAATTGAGAATAAAATGGACAAACTAATGGAAATATATGACAAGATTGCCAAAGTCCAAGAAGAACAAGCAGAGATCATTAAAACACTGAACTACATAAGCCAGGAGCAAATAGACATGAAAAAAGGAAATCAAGAAATGATTGAAAAAATTAAAGAAATGGAAGGAAGAATAGTCCAATTAGAAAATAAAGAAGCTAGAGACAAACATATTGAAAAAAACTGTACATGAAATGGCAATGTCAACGCACGAAAAAGAACAATATGAGAGAAATCGTAACATCGAAATTAATCAACTAGACTGGCTACTGCAAGAAAAATTAAGAGATGTAGTGCAACGAGTAGCTTTGAACTACAACATAGGATCCTATAGACCAGAACAAGTGGAGGCAGCACACCGAATACCGAATAGAAACAAACATAAAAAAAGTGCATTGATTATACAATTCAAAAGTAGAGAATTCAGAGATGCTTGGCTAGAAAATAAGAAGAAGACAGTGACAAATGATGACATATACAGAAATGGAGACAG
>JAHWFP010063870.1:0-24193 GCA_023313725.1 Lithobius niger
ACGAAGAGGCCGAGTAACGTTATAAAATATGGCGAGTAACGTTATAAGCACAGAAGTTGTGGTTGCTGTATACTATCAACGTTTGTAACCATCATGTATCTGAAGCAATGTTTAAATATATGACTTTGTTCTTAGTAATATTTTTATTTATTTTGAATGCCCTTGACCGTTTGGCCATAATGGCTTATTTTACCGGTCACTTATTTTTAGAAATATGGAATATTGCTAAAGGAATGTTTTCTTTTTTTTTTCTTTACAGCTTTGTTCCAGACGCCTCTGGTACCTAGCCTGGGTCCGCATGGCCCCATGCCGCTGAGCCGGCCCGTCAACCTGACGCAGCCGTCTCCGATGCCGCCGACGCGACCGAGTCCTCCCATGCCACCAATGCAGGTGGTGACCAACAATCACTCGCCATCGCCGTCGGCATTAAACAAAGAGGGCGTCCCTTCGCCCTCACCATTACCCTTACCGCCGGGCCCTCCCCCTCAGGGCCCTGTGCCACCGGGTACTCAGCAGCCGCCGCCGGGCCCCCCTCCGGGCCCCCAGCAGCAGCCGCCGCCGCCGCAGCAGCAGCCCCCGCCACCCCCGCATCAGCAGCCTCCACCACAGTCACAGCAGCCACAACAGCCACAGCAGCCGCCGCCGCCCCCTCCTTTACAACAGGTAACGAGCGGAGCTATGAGGCGACTACTGGACAGGTAGTGCCATTGATTGTACGGATACAAGGATGTAGGCTTAGTTTCCATGTAATGAAGTTGTTTCCTTGTACGAAGTTGATAGGAAAACGAGTCTATTAATAGAATCTTTGGGTAGCTGAGTAGGTTCTACAGCGTGGATCCGTCGTGTGTAAATGTTGACTTTTGCCGCTCTCGCTTTGAACCCCCAGAGGCCTTATTGAAAGCATCTCGATGTTCTGTTAATTCTCTGTTAGGTTTATTTGTTCTGAAGTTCGTGACGGAGGTGCTTATTGTCCGGTAAAAGAGTTGGAGCAACGCTTCGACGTAATGCCCCACGCAGGGCATCGTTGACAGTAATTCTGTCAGTGTTGGTACAGTTGTCGTTTCTTTGAGCTGGGAGAGATCTTCGAACGTCCAGATTGTCTCAGTTTGACGTTGACAACGTCTGGACGAATCTCCAAGGCAGCAAGCCTGTCGTTAGTAATGCGAATCTCATCCCGTGGAGGCTCTTTAAGAAGCCTAACGGCCCAGAAGAATCGCGAACAACTCTCGGAATATTTCTGGCAGGACAGTTGTAGCCTACTGATGCGACCCTTGCTGTTGCTGACGGTTAAAGGGTCTTTGAGACTTGCGTACATCAACAAATGTTGTCAATAGGGGAAGTCCATAGCCAACCTTCATAGATCGCACTAAATTTAGGTTGCGTGTGTCTTTGGTGCAGAAAATATCTGGTTGGTCATAAATGCACAAACAGGCGAACTTCATTTGGAAGTGACGGTTAGTAAAATCTGTTTGAGGTGTAGCACTGCATTGAACGATAACTCGGTTTTGTTGCCATGTGACGGATATGTTAAAATGCAGTTATCTTTTAGGTTATGTTCGCTTTACTGATTTCTGACAACTTTTTTTTTCTCCACTTTTGCAAATAGTCAAGTTGTTCTCAAAAAAACTTCAGGAGATGGAAGGGCTTAGAGAAGGGGAAGGACCGTAGTAGAAAATACTTAAATTAAATGCTTTTATCGTGCTATAATGATTTATTTTTAAAACAGTGCTAAAATACGTTAATTCCCATAAAAGCAGCAGTTAGTAGTATTGTTTGACAAACGTAAAAGCTTCCAAAAATCCACTGTTTGAAGTAATGAAGTGTACGGAACTTCAATAAAAAAAACCAATTAAGGGTAAATTAGCCTATGCCATTAATTGGTACTGCTGTAAAATTTTGTAATTTGCAGGCTTTTCTATAATACTTAAAGAATTTTCTAACGCACATAGTCCAATACAAAAAAACAATGCCGAGATTTCCGATAAACAGAAGGCAGGAAAAACAAATTAAACTTGTCTAAAATAATTATAAAAATTTGAAAATTCGGCTAAAAGATATAAGAGGGGGAGGGGTGTCACACTTTATCAAATAAAACCCGCAAAGTGTAATCTATGTACGATACAACGTCTAAGCGTGGGCCAAAAAAAAAATCTGGCTGGGCCTAACCATAATGTCAAACTGATGTTAAAAATGTTTGGCTTGAATTCAACACAAAACTTTCTCTAGCATCAAACATTTTTCATCGACTTCCCGCCATTTGCGTTTCCTTGTTGGCAAATCACAGAAATGACGTAACATGTTTGTCGCTGTTACGAAACCTCGACTTTTCATGTTAGACGGTGAATACGGATGGCAGGTGCGTTTTTGCGTTTCTGTGGTTAACAGTACGCATTTTCTATCAACGCGTTAGGAGTTTTAAAAAAAAAACCGTTACAAGGCAACGATCAATTGAGATCGTCAATGAGTCACATTAATGTCACAATAATCGCAATAAACAGTCAGCATTTTGAAGAGATTCTGGGTGACAGGTCGTATGTTTTTTGTTTTTTTAGTTACTTATTTGAGTTTCGATTTTAGGGTTTCGTAAGTGAGTGACAGGTGACTCATAATCCTTATCGTTAAAACTTTACTTAAAACTATTACATTAACCTAACTAAAGGCTAAGAAATAAAATGGGTTTATTTTTCGATACTGACTTGGCTACCAAATACGTTCTTGCTAACATTTTTTATGAATGACCCATTAGATGAAAGGGAACACATGACACTATTGCTGCGCATTGCATTGCTTACGTATGCATCACGTCATGTTCGTCAAAACACCAATCAGGTGCGTTGTGCTGCAATAGTTAAGCAGCACATGTTCACGAAACATGGCATTATGAATGTAGTGATAAATTCCACTAAGAATTCAGTATTTTATTGTACGTTACCTTTCCCCTCGAGTATATCATTACGGTCCTTCTCTTTTCCCCGTAATGCTGCTAATTCTAATTCATTTAAATGTTTAGTGCTATTGTGAACACGATATTTTTGCTGTAAGTCAATTCGCATTAAACCTTGCAATTTAATGAAGGCTTTTATATTCCATACTCACATGAGATCATAATGTGTGATTAAACCATGCGCAATGGCTGTTTGCCGTGACGTCACCATGAGTTAGCCAATGACGAACGAGAACAACGGCTGATTGGCCGTCTGATTGGACTAGCCCAGTCACGTGATATGCACGTCACAGCAAACAGCCATGGCGTGTGGTATAAAAAAAAACAATATTACCCAAAAACCTAACAGCCCTTCCATCTTTTATTGACAATGTGTATTGTTGTCAGAACAGCGGCGCGTCATTGTTACCTGGTAAAAGATTATGACCATAGACCTGCATAGTTAAACACCAATTCAGGTATTGCATGATACCGAAAGTACATACTAGCACTGAAATACCGCGATACAGTGGTTCACGCGCAATAAGGGATACATCAGCATTTAGCACACTTAACAGTTAACCGCATTAACGCAGGTGTACGCAAAATACTTGTGCCATGTCTTTAGAAAATAAACTACAGCAAGTGAAGCTTGGATGCCAGACTGTCAAAGGGATTTTGCTGCGTTCTTGGGTATTTTTCCAGGATTGTATGCTCTTCTTGTTTTTTTGTTTTGTTTTTGTTTTTAGCTTCGTGAGTTAAATGAGTTAGATGAGTAAAACTTGCCAAAAGATTAGAAGAGAGAGGGTGTAACGCCCGTTATGTTTTTGTTGCGTGGACAATGATGAAATTCCGAGGGGCCCCTGAAACGTTAGAGAAATTTATCTGTGATAAAATGGTTAGCTGTAGAACTAAGTCTTAATGAATATAGAACTATATTTTCTGAAGAGAAATTGTCAGTTCTTGTGTGTGTTCTTTTTGGGGACGTGTTGTATGTAAGTGTATTATAATATGAAAACTGTAAGCAACTAGGTAATTAATACTCTTGGCCACGTCGATGTGAGTGGCTGACAGCTGCTGCTTCTGTTGATGTCTATTCATATTTTTATTTTTCGTTTGTATTGAATTTCTTGTTATTACTAATGAAAACATCAATATCCTTTCCAAATTCCGTTTTTGGCAAAAAAAAAATCTGCGCTTAAAACCTTTTGGTTTCTAATTGACCGATGACCAAATGCCAAATAAGTACTCCTTCGTTTGAAATTTTGGTTTTGTTTGTTTTTTTTTAATTCGTGTGCTGTTTTGTACACATTATTAATAGAAACGTAAACGCCACAGCGAGAAACAAATCCAGCACCCAACATTTTCTGAAATCTGAAAATTCTTCTTTCATTTATTTAGATACTTTCTTTTCTTCTGAATCGTTTTATTTTAATTTATTATCGAACTTGTTTTTTTTTTTATTTTATTTATTTGCATGTTTCATTCCCTCCCCCCCCCCCCCCCCCCCCCCATTGTGTATATTTATTATGTGTAGGAAAGTATCACTTTAAAATTTGCTTTTAGCCCTTTACTGAAGCCCTTGATGTTGGTTGGTGCTGTCTGGATAAATCATATTTTTTCAGATATTTGTGTGATGGTAGCCAGTAAATGTCCCTTTGATCACGCCAAAAAATTTAATCGAACATGTGCCTAAGTGTTATTTATTCTCTTTTTTTTTTTTGTTTCTTTACTTGTGTTACTTGTGATTGCGGTCTGTGTGGACCACGATGCATTTACAGAATATTCACAGAATATTTCTCCTTTTTGTGCCGTTTTGTGTTAAATTTCACTGAAGCAAGTTACCATTTAAGCCAACTGTTGGTACATTAAAGGGTTAAATGCATATTTTAATTTCGGCACCAAAGAGTAAGAATGTTGCTTGCCTTTCTCTGCCTTGGATTCCTTTGCTTACATTCCTCCTTTTCCTCTGCTCCAACGGCACTCTGTGCTCCCAGTCAGGATTTGAGGTCACCCTTTTGCTTCAAGTAAATTCACAGTTTCGCTTTCAAAAACGTCAAAGGGTAGTCAGTCAAATTACACATTTTCAGAAGACGCTTTTGCCCAGGGAAGTTGTTTGAAGTCATACCAATATCGTCTGTGCATACCTAGATCATTTATTTTAAGAAAGTCCGCATGAGAATGTTAACTGCGTCTTAGCCTGCTTTGTGGTGTGTTGGGTCTAGTGCAGCCACAAAGCTTCTGAATCAAACAAAAATTCAAAGTTCATTCCTTCGTGAGAAAGTCTTTGTTCTTGGGATCTGCCCACGATGGTCCTTTCGCACTCAACTACCGGTCTGAATCAAGATTTCATTCTGAGTCATCTGGAGTTTTCTGATTTCGGCTTCAAACACCAACGTCAACTTCTGACTGGGAGCAGTGTCCGCAACTCATACAACTGGCCACTTCACCACTGTCTTGGAAGCATTTGTGGTTGTGGTAGATGCCTGATTCGTATGTCCTCCCTCGAGGATTCCGTTTGGACGGAAGAAAGTACCTACCCAACTTCATACTTGAGAAACTGCATCTCGCTTGATGAGGAATGGCTATGGGGGTATTTGCTAGCCAAATAAACCGTTTTGAAATCAACAGTACCACCAAAGAACCAGGAAGATCTCTAGAGATGAATCTCAGCAAGGAAAAACAAACGCTGCGGCTATTGGTGCTCACCAATAAGTGGATGCTTTTGTTGGTTGTATGAGTGGCTTCTATATCGATGTTTGTCTGATTGTCCTGCTGTTTTCCCCTTTATCCCTCAACTCCGACGTGCCGAAGAGACATCGTTGATGGACTAAATGTTGGGAGTGGTTCACTGATTATTGTGTATTGGCCACGGCAGGATCGAGGCGTTGTTCCTCCCACGTTGGCCAGCTGCCGTGCCGAGTGGACGCCGGACAGTTCGCTAACATTCTCGTCTTCATGTAAGCTGTATGAGCCTGGTGGGCCCGGAGATTACGGCCAACCAGGTTCCCCCATCCAGCTCACGCCAGTGCTCGTGGAAAGTCAGATCCAGCGCTTATCTGAAGCTGCAGAGCTTCTCATCAAAACACTGCCACCTTTTGAGCCCAAAGCTCAAAATAGCAAAAAGAAGATATGTAAAGACCTGGAGGTATGTGTGATTTATCCCCTTAAAAAAAAAAAGAAAAACATTCTACTTCCTGAGTTTGTGGCATGAAACCAAAACAGCGAGACTTAACAAAAAAAAAAAAAAACTCAAAATATAATGATAATGGTAATAATGCAAGTTTGACTTATTATGTTAAATTTCATCTATGTGTGGTGACTTAATTGTGTGATAACGATAGTGACCTGTTTGTGACTTAGCGTTCAGTGCTATAGGAGTGAATTGATGACACAGTCCGATTTTGCGAATAATTTAGTTTTTGTCAACAAGATGATTTTGTCATGTATGTGGCTAACGGTTAATTAATTTTGAAGACCCCTTTTTCCAACTTGAAGCTGTTGAATAATTATGTCGAATGAAGCCAGTTGAATAAGAAAGCTTAAAACTTACCATCTAGGTAGCTACTTCCATGTTAAAGTGGTAGACAACGACATTTTGTAACGAAAATTAGTCCGGAGCAATGAAGAAGGCTATGCTTAAGCCAACTTCAAAGTGGTCTGATCTGATGTTAATCTGTACGTCTATAAGTAAAGATCTCTTAATAATATTCCCTGTTCTTAAAGCGCCAACTCCTAGTGGAACAGGAAAACGCACAAAAAAGTAGTCTGGATATCTTGCTGAGTGACCAGTCTTCTACGTAGCGAATCTTACAACCTCTTTTTGAGTTTTTGTTGACATGTGTTTAAATCTACACACGGTTAAAAGAAAGCCTAAACATATGTTGACCAAGATTTAGCATCGGCTTACTTACAAACAATCCGCAGCGTATCGGCTTGAATCACTGGCGAGCAGACTCCTGAAATGCACGTTTAATTCTAAGTTAAAAAGTAATGAATGTTCTCTATCAGAGGGAAGGGGGGGGGGGGTTTCGATGGAGAGAAGTATTTTACTAGTTATACCAAAGGGCTTGTCGTCGCGTATCTATGAATGTGCGGATAAGGGGTGATGTTATTAATGTGTCTGTAAAAACTGACTCAGTTTGGCAGAGATGTACATTTCTTAACTGGATTTATTCAGGATAGCCTTCAAGTTTCTGTTTCCCGAAGTTGGTGTTAGACGTATCGCAGAAATTAAATTGACAGCAAGTAAGATTGCACAATATTTTTTTTGTATTGAGTGACGGAAGCTGCTGATGTATGGTTTGTTTTAAAATACCATCTGAAACAGTCGGTATGTGTTCACGCCATAAACAAATTATTCACGCAAAGCCTAGTCCAATACAAAGTCACGTGTTCTGTCTTGGGTAGGTGTCATCTCCCTAGGTTAGCAGTATAGCGGTGCCAAAGTTAAACACCTCAGATTTGCCATTTATGATTTCGTTTTATTGTCCTTTATAAATTCTAAGACGTGCAACTAACGAAAACAAAAGAACCATTAAAAATATTTTGTATTGAGTGACGAAAGCTGCTGATGTATGGTTCGTTCTAAAATACCATCTGAAACAGTCGGCAGTATTCACATCATAAAGAAATTATTCACGCAAGGCCTAGTTCAGTACAAAGTCATGTGTTGTGAAGGTTAGCAGTGGGGGTGCCAAAGTTAAACACCTCAGTTCTGCATATTTCTGATTTCGTTTTATCATCCTTTACAAAGTCTTCTGACTAAACGCAACTGACTAAATCGAATAAAAACCGTTAAAAAACTTTTGTGTTGAGTGACGGAAGCTGCTGGTGTATGATTGGTTCTAAAATACCATCTGAAACATTCGGCATGCGTTCGCACCATGAAAAATTATTCATGCACATCTAGTTCAGTATAAAGTCACGTGTTGTGTCTTGGGTAGGTGTCATCTCCCAAAGTTAGCAGTTGTGGTGCGCCAAAGTTAAACACGTAAATTATTTTGTCATTTATGATTTCATTTTATTACAGACGTGCAATTGACTAAAACAAAACAAAACAAAAAACTACAAATGTTACACACCAGAATTATTATTTAACTACATGCATTTGCTGTTTTATTCTCCCTATCGCCTCTGACGCATTATTAATAGAAAGACCCTTTTGGAGAAAAAGGTTCGGCCATCGAAATAAGGTAATAAACATTGATCAGGGTTTTAGATCGTGCGGCGGGCACGGAAAAAGAAGAAACATAACGAAGTTAAGAATCATCAATAATTTGGGACCCGTACCCTAAGTTGATAAGCCTCTTCCTATGTCAGGTATTCCCTTTGTTTTGAATGTTGCCTTGTTCTAATAAGATGCGCAAACCGAATTGGATTAATCTGGGGCAGCATGGTTGACATTTTCTTCACCGCAAAACATCGTTTCTCCCTTCCCTCCCCTCCCACTAAAAGGGTTGGCCCTTTAATATCGTCGTGACATTTAAGGTATAGCACTTTTTAACCTGGCATATAAATATTAATAGTAAATTAGCATTGTAAACGTGAAATTTATCCCAAACAGGGGCATACATTTATGCAACGGAAAGCGTTTCAGTTTTATCCCCATTTCCCGGGGCTGCTAGCCCGATCTTACACTCTTCTAGGTTTCTTTCCTAACATCGTTATCAAAGCGTATGGCAAAACCGTTACAACGACACGCTTATCGTTGACTTCTATTCAGAGCTAGCAACAATCTCTTACAGAGAAAATGTTTAATTCCTAAAACAGAACTAAGAAGGGGGGGGGGGTGTTACAATTATTGCTGGTTAACATTGCGGATATCTTTTTGTTTTTACGTGATTTTAAAGGATTTGTGTACAATCCTTTAGAGGATTAAAATTCAGAAATTCGTCCTTGTCAAATGGCTATTGTGAAGACATTGAATTTTTCGACATTTTGTTTTTTGAAAATGTGATTCTTACATAGTACTTTTGTAGAAAGATAGTACGGTACGCCGTCGTATTTCCTAACAATATCCTAAAAATAAAATTGAAATTATCTAAGGCTGTTTGAACGTTGGGGAGGGGCCTCTAGGTCGATATCACAATACAATTCCCTTTGTTAACCAGATTATTACATTGAGAAAGTCAGCTAAGCACAAAATTTAATACGATCGAATGGGAAAGTTACTCCATCCTCAACGAGATCCTGGGAAGCAAAGTCGGGATAGGGGAAAATGTCCAGGAAAAGATGGTAATAAGGTAGGGTTTGGAGAAGACGTGCGATTAACACAGACAAAAAAAAAATTGAAGGTCTCCGTGCCGGAGGTGCTGCTGACGCAATTGCCATCTCAAGTTTGGTATTTTTTATTTTTGGCTCTACAAATGCGTCAACCCAGGTTGATCAACGGAATAAGCAGTTTGTCATAATGTTTTTTTTTTCTTCTTTTTTTCAATTTTTTCTTCATGGCGAGGTCTGACGTCTTTTCTTAGGGGCCGAAAATTCCTTACAGCCTTCGCTTGGCTAATTCTTTCAACTGTCCGTTCGCTTGGCTGGCCGCCCACCTTTTTTTTTTCCAACCCTTCGGGCCCCACGCTCACTTCTCATGCTGAGACCTTGGCTTGAATTGCCGCTGCTGCAACGCTCCAAGTAGCATCTCTAACTTTTTTTTTTTTTCGTTCTTCTTTTTATTTCCAACGACTTTTTTTTTTTTTTTTCCTTTGGTCTTGGGAAAATGATGGTGTAGAAGGGGTGCAGCCAACATCTTTGCCTGCCCGGGAATGCACCAGTGTTGGATCGTGCTGATTATGTTGCCAAATCTGTTTTTGTGCCCAGGGTTATTTTTTCTTTTTTCGGTTTTTCGATTTCAAATGCTTCTTCTACCTGCAGGATGTGCGTTTGGGCTTTATTTTTTTTTTATGCTTTTTAATCTCCTTTCTCTTTATTTTTTTATTTAATTTATTTATTTATTGTTTTTTTTTTTTTTCGTCTTTTTGGGTTCTAACCTTAGCTGCATGTTGTGAGATACATCGTTTATGAGTTGCTAATAATGGGTGCACCAACCTTATGTCCATGAGCCCTGAAGGTCAGACTAGCCGCAAAAGCTCTTTGCAGGCACACATACATAAAAAAAAAAAGATAGAGAAGAAAAAAATAGCATCCTTGGCCAAGCCGAGCCCTTTGGGCCCTTGTTGTGCGTTGGCGAATACCAATGAACGCGAAGGGAGTGAGAAATGGCATAAAAAAAATGGCAGCCAAGCAGCACAACCAGCAGTGCAGCCGGACTCTGGCAATGCCATTTTTATCTGGCTGACTTGAGAGACGCCATTAGACACTTGTCCATAAAGAAAAGGTCGTCTCGACTGGTGATGGGTGACAGCAATACGATTTGCAGAACCAGTCGTTCGTTACTTTATCCTATAGCTTCATGGGATAGGATTACTCTTTCTTTTTTTTTTACCTCTCTACAGGGAGCTTTTTATGCGACTAGTAGTAGGTTTTATACCAATAAAAAGCACCTGGAAAACAAATTATAGAGCAAACATGCTAAAAAAGGCAACAAGCAACATTTCGGTTTAACTACAGTTTAGACCACTCATATTTTTTTTTAACATTAATTTCTTTTGAGCCTTAAGTCAGCCGAAGCAATTAATGCTTGTATGGCTGAACCGGCTCAATTTTGAACATTACCAGACCTTTTTTTAGAAGAAGAAATATCTGGTAAAGGGAGGCGCCAACCCGGGCATCCGATCCCGAAAACCTCCGATCATCGCAGGGCCCGAAAGATTGGCCAAAATAGTTCCCATAGCCGCTGAAGGAACATTGTGTAGCCTCTCACGTTACCCTGGCCGGCAATCCTGGCAGGTACTTTGCCAAGATTCTCTTTCCAGGGGTTCGACCAGATCCGCAAACCTCCAGCAACCAGGATGAGCTCTCTCACCGCTCAGCCACGATGACCACATATCATATTGTTCACCATACTGATAAATAAAAGGAAATATAGCCTGAAGTAACTGGATTTTGGAGTCATCTTAGAGTGATGTTGAATCTTGGAGTGATCTTGGAGAGGTTGGAGTTTAAAAATTTAGAAGGCAGCTCTGACTAAGGACATCTTCAGCTGCAGGAACGAATAAATATGTTTAACAGCTGTTGTAAAGATATTTACCTGTTCTTGTAGCTTCAGCTGCTCCAAGCCAATCAATCTAGGCTTTATTTCCTAGTTGTATCACTTGATGACGACGGAGACACACACCGAAACGTGGCATTTTCAGAGGTTTTATTCGGAGGTGTAGGACATTTTGCCACCGGTCTGCGTAAAATACACTATAGTTGTGCTCTCATCAAAATACTTATGAACACATGAAACCATATAATGCTAAAAAAAATAATAACCAGTGATCCTGATTATAAACGGTATCAAGCCGAAAATCTAGACTTAAAAAGAGGTCGAACTTACACCAGACTGTAGCGAGATAATTAAAGTTGACAATTTTCGCTTTATTGAAATCTACGGTTTCATCTTTGTACCAGTTCTGACGACTATCGTAAATATGTGATTTAATGCGCGTCATTTTTTTTTCATATGTTTACAAATTGGCTAGTCCAAAATCGTGGGATGTAATAATAAGCAACCACTGTGTGCCGAATTGTTCCTTTTATTGTGTTATGGTGGCACAATAAATTGTTACGAATGAACATAGTCGTACGTGCCGAACTAAGTGAAAAGGTGGGCATCGAGTAGATTAGTTGTCAATGAACGCCAATATCAGTAGTCCTTTTTTTTATTATTACTGTACATCCGTTTGCCATTTTATCATTTAAGATTTGACTGAAGTTCTTCATTGTGTAAACTATTCAACAGTAACCTTCTCACTTAGTTTGGCACGTACGTTCATTCGTAAGCATTTAGTCATTTTCACGAATTCTTAGTTATTCATACTGAAAGAATCCACCCGGGGAAGGTTTGATGAAGTTGTAATTGAAGAGTCGAAAATTCTGATTAAAAATACTGATGTTTAGATCTTTGGAGTCTGAAACTCATCAACCGGGAATTGAAATATCTGTAAAAAAAAAAAAAAATTATAAACAGGAACTGGGAAAGAGTTTTTGTGGAGCTGGGGCAATATGTTGACATTATTATTATTATTTTGTACGTACCCTACCGTACTTTTAAAACTGATAAACGAGTGCAACGTTTCTTTACCGGCTGTGTACGAAACCTTTGGCGAGTGCTTTTCTTTTCGTCTTTTTTGTTCGCATGTCTGTAGCAATCTGATCGAGCATCGTCCTGGGATTTGAATGCCAAACGTTCGCTCCACAGACGCTATTTCCTGTCTTCTTGGCTGCTGTAATTTACCCTTTAGCTCTCGGAGTATTTTTTTATGCGATTTTTCCACGGCATCAAAAGCCGGCAACGACGGACGTGAAGCATTTTTGTTTTTGTTCGGGGTACCTTCATCCAACCACCCTTTTCCTACCCCATTCGTTCGTTCGGTACTTCTGTTAGTGAATTGGGGAGGATCGGGTTATGCAACGCTGAAACATTTTCACCTTTTCCCACGTTGTGCTGACATGTGCCATGTGTATGTTTTTAAAGCCGGTGTCCACATAGTTGATCATGCATTCGATCAAATAAAACGAACGATAGTTGATCAAATTTAAAGATCTGAATTAATAGAAAATTTTAGTAGGGGGTCATCAGCCACTTTCCGATGACTGGGATACCGTACAACGACGTCGAGGCCCGTACAGCCGGGCCACTATTGTGTCTTTCCGACGAAAGCAAAGCGGCTGATAACCTGTTGATCACACAATTTCACGAATTCAGTTCGGCAACAATGGGATACCAATCGGACAACAAGGAACGAATCGTCCTGACTTTTTTTGCTCAGAGAGCTCGACAATGCGACAAAAATGTCATTGTTTGTTGAAGGGGCTTGTTCGGTTCGTTGTTGTCTGATGAAGTGATTTTTTTAGGGCCTTAGGGCTTCGTTGGGCATATGACCGGAAGCGGTTAACGCTCGCTAAAACTCTTTGAACCCTTTGATTTTTTTTGATTTTCTTTGTTCGCCGAAGGAAATTTAAGGTCGTGCAACAATGCTTAACAATGAGATTTTGGAAAGCCTCTTGCTCTCGACCCCACTCTTCTCAGTCCTCCTCCATCCCATCTCATGACTCCTCCACCAAAACCATTGTTGCAATCCCATCGCAATTCATTGTTAATGGAGGACTGAGATCGTGAAATTAGGTGATAAGCCTGGAAAAAGAGTGTGTTGACTGAATTGATAACTGCCACATTCCTTGTCGAAACTGTGATGTCCCCGATGGACAATTTGATCGAGAAAAGCTCAACCTACATGTGAAAAAGTAGAGCATTCGAAAACCACGAAAGCTAACTCGTCCTGCTAGACACAGTTCGGCTCATCGCTTGTTGTGACGTGAGCTGTTTGTTGCTACGTCAGCCATGAGTATCTTCCATACGTACAAGCACAATTTAACAGAGCGGAAATGGCGTCACCTTCAACTTTCGCACATTCAGCCTGCTCACGAGGTGTCTGATTTTCAGCGGAAGCTACTGATTCCGTATGGATTCAATGAACCCACAAAAATCCATTTAAAGGATTTCGGGATACGATCTAAATAAATTTTTTTATTATTATTATTATGGTCGAATCGAATAGTAACGCCTCTTTCGACCAACAGACACTTTTGGAACGAACCGTCTGTACATTTGATCAATCCCGCTGACACGCCTTGATTCCAAGATCCAGTGTGTCTTTAACGTTCGATTTTAATCGATAAACAACGGTGTTGGTCAGCAGAAGCCGCGCAGTAGGAACCCTCCGTAAGAGGAGGACGGAAATCCTACGCGTTGACTGTTTTGGCTGTTTTGTTCGGCCGAAACTTTTCACGCCTAGTCTCAATTTTTTTAAACTGCTATTTTAGAATTTGAAGATTCAGCCTAAGCGCCTGAATATGGCAATTTTTTTCTTTTTGCCTGATGATCCGTGATCCGTGATTTCTACTCGTTCCAGCATTCTTCAACGTTACGTGGCCATCATGCTTTTAAATTATGAGATTCTGCAAGCCGAAGTAATAGCCTAAACCAGTGGTTTTCAACCTATGGGTCGGGACCCCAAATGGGGTCGCGGACGTCATCTCGGGGGTCGCAATACAAGCAGGAAAAAAACTATTTTACTTTTTTAAAATCTTTTCAGTGATATTGAGCCAAACATTCGTGAACTAGTGTCCAAAAACCAACTACAACCATCTAATTGATGATAATTATGATACTTCGGAAGTTCTGATAATGTAAATGTAAATGATATTTCTTATCTTATGTGATAATTAATAATTATAATGATTATTGAATATAATGAATATTGTATAATTCTATAAAATACGAGGGCTATTTTTTTTTATATGAGCAAATGCTTTAAAATGCTTAAAATGCAAAAAAAGCGTTGGCTTCCCGGGGCCCCGCTGGAGGAGCTCACAATGCTCCCCCAGACCCCGTCGTTGTGAAACTGACGGACGAAGGAATTTACTTTCGGGGTGGGATCGCGGGAAAAAATTTTTTCAGGAGGGGTCGCGGTTTGAAAAAGGTTGGGAACCACTGTCCTAAACTACATTATAAAAATTTTCTTAATTATTCTGGGAAAACCGTGAACGTCAACGTAACATCGTAGTTAAAAGTGCTTGTTTCCATATAAATTTCCTATCATACGGTTTTGTTAACATCAGTCAAACCTGCCTAAATGTTGCAAACGTTTTTATCGCAAAATCTCAGGAGGAAATGTTTTAATGTTAGAAAAAAAAAATTGACTCTTGTTTTGTTTTTTTAAGTTGCAGATCGGATTGTTCATTTAGCACCTGGTGTTTGGGATGGGAATGCGTTGGCGCTGGTCGTGGGAGGGAGAGCGCGAGCGTTCACCTCGAGCTGGCGAAGGGGTTGCGGACCCCAGGTGGCGCGCGTTCGCTTGCTTGCTTTTAGCCCCGCGAGCTTGTGCCAAGAATAATACAAGTGACGTCATTTCTTGCTTGTATTGGGTCAATTCCCAGGGACAGAATCAGAAAGGAAAAAAAAATACCGTCTGTTTTCTTGTTTGTGCGTCAGGCTTAGTTCAAGGGCCGAAAGAGTTGTGGTGTTGGTGGAAATAATGGTGTTTTATTTTTGTTGGCAAAAGTTAATAAGTTTGTTGGGTATAGTTGGTGATGCTTAGTGGGTCAACAGGGCAATAAGTACGTACGTTACATTTTCAATATGAGATCTGTATTGTTATTATTATTATTGGTATTGTTATTATCAAACGTGGGAGTTTTAATTTAGTTTGTAAACTAAATCCGGGTTGCAGATGGAGACTTGCAAACGTGATGGAGTCATGCAATGATGTGCAAACAAAACAAAATAAAAAAAAAACCTCATGCAGGTGTCATTCATTGCACGAGAGCAACCAAAGAATCTAGAGCCCAACAATAGTAATTTTGCATCAGTGGTAACGATTGGACTTTACCCGAGTTCACTTGATTTGAAATGAAATTTTGATCATTTTTTTAAGAATTCTGGTTGGAATCCTATGCAACTCCCCCCCCCCCCCCCCTCCCGCCTTCTCTTTCTACGTCGAAATAAGGGCTTGGGTCGACTTTTTTCCGTGCAGTTTTGTTTTGATTCAGCAGTTTACTCAGAAAAAGAAATCGGAAGGGCCTTGAAGTCGTTCAGGCGAAATAGGTGAAGGGGGAGAAGGCTACTCTTGCGAAAAGGGTTGATTGGTAAATTTTGATCAAAATGTCATATTGCAAATGGCAATTCTTTTTTTGCGTGCAGCCGAACTTGTCGTAATTTTATCCTTCGGAAAAATGTGTTAACCTTCCTGAGTCTGGCGAAAAACAAAACACTAAAAAACAATAATGTGGCACAGAATCAAAACTTGCCAATATTTATTAACATGAACAAAATCCAGAAGCAATTAGAAAAAAGTGCGAAAGTTTGTCAAAATAAATAAATAAAAGAATTGAATGGTGTGAAGGGCTATCTAGATCTAGATTTATGCGATGTGAAAAATTTGTAAGAAGTTGGGTGGTTCCGAAGGTATTGTTTATTCTTCTAAACGGTGGGAAACCATCAGGGTCGCCATATTTAATAATTTTCTCGATTTCTGTTTCACGTTTCGAAACGATCTGTAAACTGCTAAATTTTCCTACAAGTAATAAACAATTCGTTAAAATTAAATCATTGGTAGAGTTATGGGCACGAAGGTTGTCAACACTTCGGAGGTATGAAATACAAAAACCTGCGCTGTTTTATCATTCTCGCTCCGGGTTTATTCGGGAAGGATGTTAGCTTCTCCCACCAAATGTGACTTTAACACCCAGGACCCGGTTTTAATTAATAATTATTAAGTGTGGTGTAGGGCTAATTGCGGCAAATTAATCAGTAAATAAAAAGTACTCCTAATGAATGACCAACAAGTTGGGTGAGCAGAGCGCGTTCTGTTGACCTTCTGCCTCGATGGCTGCTACCTGTTGAGCCTTCTCAGCGAGCGAACGCGGCTGCCGCCTTGGGAGCTGGACGGAGCTGCACTGCATAGCACACCGGAAGCTGGATCAATACCTCCGCCTCTCATCTCTGGAGCGAGATGGCGTTTTGTCGTGGGGGTCTACGTTTTTGGAAACGGGGAGAATATCCTTAAATTAAGCTTTTTTTTAGGCGTGGGGTTGAAGGGTCGGGGGAGGGGGGAGGATTGGAAATAGATGTATTGAATAGCTCTTGTGCAACATTTCTGTAGTGTTTTTCAGTAGGTATTAATGGTAGCCAAATAGCAAAAGACGCTTTATACAAATTTCTTAATACTCCAAAAATTGACTTTTAGGCAGCGCCGTATTAAGCATCGTTAAGGCCTTGTGCTTAAGAATTATTGCGCCAACCCCCCCCCCTCCAATCCAAAAAAGGAGAGAAACATACGATGGCTAATTTTTTTATATAACTTTTCAGTATAACTTTTTTACAGCTTAAAATAGTATCTTATTTTATTTTTTCCATGACCGCAAAGCATCCTTGAGGCCCTTTTATCGGCCTACGGCCCGGTGCTTCAGCGCCAAAGTCCCCCCCCCCCCCGCCGTGATTTGGCCCTGCTTTTCGGTAAATTTTTTTTTAATTCAGAAAAAAGGACATTTTGTTGGCCAACGTTGCATCGAACAATGGTTACTTGCTGAACCCCATTAGCCTACCTCAACTACGAATTTCTTTGCTACTTTAATGTTTCCGTGGGATTAAACTAAACTCTAATTAACTTCCTTACAAATTTCCCATTTTTCGCGATAAAATTGTTTGCACTACGTTTAGCAATAAAGACTCCAGTTTTAAACATCAGGGTTTGTCGTTACCGTTTAATATCTTGATCGGTACGCTTAACTTATTCTTTGTATGTTCGTAGTAATAACTGTAATAAGTAATCTTTTCTCGTGTAGTAATTCTGGAAGTTTATTTTGGATGCCAAGCACTGCGTATGTTTTGAATTTTGCGTGAATTTATGTGAAAAGCATGTCAAATAAACCCACGTGGGTATAACAACACTTTCTTATAAATTTTAAAACTATCCACAAAAAGGGTCCTTTCATACACGTTTGTAAACGTTCCACAGTTGTGCAAGCTAAAAACTCAATAGACTTCTATGTATAAATATTTTTATGGGTTCTAACTACTAAGTTGGCAGCGACCTAAATTTCCTTTGCCACAAGTACACGACTACAAAAATAAAAATAGAAAATTGATTTGTGGTCATTTAGGCCAGCTGGTAGCCTCCTGTTGCAATTTGAAAGTCTGGAAGCTGTCTGTACTTTAGTCTTATTTTGGCAAATATTATTATACTTCGTGTTGATCAACTGCACTCGTCGTTTATTTTTCGTTTGTTCCAAAAATCATGCAGTCATGAATTGTTATGCAGTCATGCAGTCAAAATTGTCATGCAGTCATGAAAACTTTTAAAGAAACAGGGGAGGAAAAGTTAAGAATCTCTAAATTAGTGGGTTTTGGCTGCCTCGTTTCATGATTATACGTAAAGGAATAGACGTCATAAACTCTCTTATTGAAATTTAAACCCTGAGTGTATATATTAATGTGGTAAACCTTCCTTAAGGTGCCTGTTCATCATTTCGATAGCGTTGCCCATATTCTAAACACAGCATCCCCATTCCAAATTCTCCGTCATCCAATAGCCTGATATGGGTCACGTGAGCTCGTTTTAGTTATGAAAATCGGGGCGCTGCTGTGAATAGTGTTGTTCCATTTTTAATTTAGCGCCATTTTCTTTATATTTCTGGAAGATTCTACGGTGCTGCAACTAGGAGTTGAAAAGTGAAAAGGCGCCTTTAAGCGGGTTATTTTTGAAACAAAATGCTTACTATAATGGGTTCACTGTATGTTATAAAAAGGACGGCACGCCAATCGGCCCAAAAAATAATAAATAGATACAAATGCAAACTTATTTATGTTGCCTTTTGGACTTAATGTCAGATTGACTGAGCGGGAATTAAACCTACGATCTCTGAGACCAAAGGGCGAAGTTCTACCACTTAGCCATACTGACACGGCCAAAAGGCGTGTTGAATGCTGCATATAAACGTTTCCTTTTGGCCGTGGGTTCAATTCCCGCTCAATTAGTCTGACATATAAGTCCAAAAGGCAACGTAAATAGGTTAGCTTGTGTATTTCTTAATCACTTTTCATTGTGTGTACGTTGGCAGCGAATTTGGCTAAATCCGATGTCATGCATCCATATGGCAAACAAAAACAATTAGGCTACTAAGTAAGTAGCAAACCAGACAGTCGATTTTCCTAATTGCAGGGTTTGAGAATTTGCATACAGTTTATTTTTATCTACTGGAAACCGCTGCGAACTTCAACTTTTTCTTTCGTGATTTCGCGTGTTGAGCGCCCCCTTACGTCGTGTCCCTGGAAAGCCATTTGTACCGTCATTTTTTCATTTTTTTTTCTTTGTCCTTGGTTGGCTCCGTGGTCGGTATGCCTCCCCCTCCATCCCCCCCCCCTCCTCTCTTCCTCCTACTCCCCTTTTGGCCCTCAAGAAAGTTCTTTGGCCTCGACCAGCATCCTGCAAGAGCTGTTTTTGAGCTGGTGAAAAAGAGAAAAAAAAACTTTTCCATCCATCCAATCCCGTCGCCACACACTTGCCCTCCCCTCCCCCACTCCACCCCCCTCCACCCCAGTATTCCATGCCCCGTGGCTACGATGCTACTTCTGTAGCCTGGTTGTCCGGAAATAGCCAAGTAATTATTTTGCGGGAAAAAATGGTATAAAAAGAGCACAATAACTGCCGACTTCAGCGGAGAAGATCATATTTCTTTTTTTATGGATTTAACTATTCAGTTATTATTGTTAAAATTTTTTATTTTCGTAGTTTTTAATTTCATTTTTTCGGCTCCTACGTCCGTACTCGTCCGTATACGCTAGTCTTTTCGAAGTAGTCGTAAAATTGATGTAGGCTTCACGATTAACATCACTCTTATGACCAGTCACTTTTGAAAAATAATTGCGGAAGTAGTTTACACGTCTATTTTTTTTTTTTGTAGTTGGAGGGATGGTAGGGTGGTGGTTGTGGTATCGTTTCGGGCTATATATATTTTTTAAATATATTTTGTTTCAGCGTGGGTGAATAATTGCGTTTGACCAATATTTATCAGGTATTCCTATCGGCTAGCATTTCTTCCTCTTATCCCGCAATTTTACGATTTTAACAATTTTGGAAGCGCAGAGTGGGAACGTAACCGCATTTATAGCACGTTGATAGTTTTTTATTTATTTTTTTTAGTCTTTTTATGAAGCCATTATTATAATGCTTTGTTTAGCAACGTCGATAACGCGTTAATGATGATTGTAGGCCATAAAATTGGGTATACTACGTGGATTTTATTTTCAATAGGTTTGGTTTTTTAAAATATTCTTTTGTTGGTGGTGAATGAATTAAATAGGAGAGCGGCTGTCAGAGATCTGCTACAGATATGATTCGGTTTTGGCTCGTTTTTCTGCAAGGCACGAGTAACTCAAACTGCTTTCGACTTAAATTTCATCTTTGAACAACTTTTTAAATATAGGAAATTCCTGTAATAGTAAGTTTATGACAGTCTAATGAGCGAGCACTCTGGTGTGAACGCTCTGGTGTTCATTTCTTAGATATATGAAAATATGAAGAGAGTATTTTTTGGAAGGGGTCCCCCCCCCCCCAAAAAAAAAAAATCCGGCTTATGACATCTCTCCAATAGAAAAGAAAGTTATTTTGTTTATGCTCGGTCGCGTGGGTGTTTGCGAATAGCTCCGCACATGTCTTGTGGATCGTCTTATATTTATGAGCGGATGGGGAGGAGGGAGGGGGAGGGATGGGGCACTTTCCTCACCGAGTTTCATTATAGGCCCACACTGATGGTTATGAAATAAACTCGGTTTTATTTCATTTTCGTAACACTCACAGTGCTACGGGTTTGGTGTGTAGGGTCACCATGGCGTGTATGTTCGCCCGATCGCCCCTAAATCGCCCCCGATCGCTTTTGGCACTATTTCCTTCGTGCATGCACATTTTGGAGACGGCCGGAATGAGTCGGAAAAACAGGGAGCGACACTACCGAAAAACGGCGAAATAAGCAAAACAAAGGTATTAAACATTTTTCTGACAAAAGAGGGATTGTCTTGATATCATACGTCAGAGACGTCATCCTAGGTTGTGTCTTCTAGAGTTGGTTGTTTAGGGTGCAATCCACTCGGCTGTGACTTGCTCGCTGAAGAGTTCATTGTCGTGAAGGAGTTAATTACTCGAGGTACATTAGTAATCCGTCCAGTTTAAATCTTTCATCGTCGCACATTGCTTCGACGAATTTGAATCGAAAAAAGAAGGTTTAAACCTGTAGTGAGGTTAGAATGGCTGTGTGAAAAAAAATTACGCAGGAGTGAACTACAGTCATTACTACGATGCTTTTCTATTGTGCTTTTTATGCCCGATTATAATTATTATTATTTTTTTTACTTATTTTAAATGCAAAATTAAGCAGCTACTTTTTTCTTCAAGCGGAACACTGGAAGGGCAGAGCTAGTTAATTTTCAGTGTGGCCAGCACGTCTGTGCGAAAAATAAAATGTTTTTTTTTTTTAATGATCAGCTCTAATCCAAGGATTTCTGCACACAAGTTTTTACAGTTATTGGTTTTTATCACATTATAATAATCGGAATAAACGTATAATAGGCAATAGCCAGGAATACACTTAAAGAAAATGTGGTGTTTTAATTTAATGAAGCAGCGAATCACTAACGAAAGTTAGAGCTTCGAAGGCGATCAGATACCGCCCTAGTTCTATGACCATAACAGTTTTCTTCAGAGGGATAAAATTACCCACGAATTTCTGCATTAACTGATTGCAGCGTTTGTTAAAAAAAAAATAATAATTCGGGATGCCTACTCTGTTGCCATAAGAAAAATCAACAACTAGATCATTTTTTTTTGTGTGTGTTTTCAATGTATGGGTTTGTGTAGCCATATCTCACTTTGTTAAAACTGAACGAATTTTTGCAGGCAGATAATAGAAAATCCGTACGACTTGACATCTGGTTCAAGTTGAGCTCTAATATTTAAGTTTACCTAATTCCACAAATACTACGAAGCGGTAATTTATCAGTCATTCTCCAAAGCAACTTTTGCAGGTCTCTAGAACCTCCGTTTTGAACTTAACAGTAGTTTGTCAAATTCAATTCAGGTTCACTGACTTGAGTATAATGCGTTACAAAAATCATTCGTAGAATGCACCCATCGCCATGATTAAAATAATAGGTGTGAAAGTACAGAACCCTGTAGCATAGCTAGTATTTAAGTGCCAAAAGTTAGTGTGATAATTTACGTGATAATGCTGTGATAATTTACGTGTGATACGGTTGTTCAAGTGCCAAAAAAAACTGGCTTTAAAGCATAAGGGAAAAAAATCTGTTAAAAAATTCACACCATTCATTACAACACAGCATCAACGCAGTACTTATGTAGTCGCAGTCTACATTTGCGAGAAAATATGTGTGGTTTAACTTTACCGTGGTTGCAGTACCTTCTAATTTTATCGTCGAAATAATGCTTTTACCACGTTAACAATTGAATTATCCAAATCAATAATTTTGTGTAAAAGCATTGTAAAACGTATTCTGTTTATAACGGGCAGTAAATGATTCACTCACAATGAAGGCAGTATTCAGCGTCTCAATGTTTTACATGAGTCCCAGAATATGCCATACTACAAGCACATAAAAGTAAAGGTTAAAAAAAAAACTGTAAAATCAACATGGTCAATCAACATTTATGGTAGCTGAAGTTTAGATCCTTGAGAAACGTCAGTTACCTCAATTACAGGCTTAAAAGTTCAAATTCAGTTTCAAAATGTCGAAACTAACACTTGCTTCATTATTGTTTGGTATAATTTGTTTCTGTCAAAACTGTATGTAGGTCAGTTGTTGTATACGCTTTTCAGTAATAATGTTTTACGTAAAAGCTGTAAATTCCAAACAATATAATGTTACAGAACAATGAAATTAATAAACTACTCGGAATTTCGTAAAAACTAAAAAAAAAGTTGCTATACTGTTGTTATATTTTAAACTTCGTTCGAAGTAACGTAAAAAAGTTCCGCTTAGACTCACTGAACATTCGGCTAGGAATTTGAACTATAACAATATTAGTGGCTACATTTAGATATCATTGCCACCGTAATCAGCCACCCGTATTAATTTCTCTCATGTACATTATCTGTCATGATTCCATAATCTGAATTACAAGTCATGATGATACTACAATTAAATATTTGACAGGAATTCTCCCTGCAAATTATGTATTCGATTTTCTCGAATAGTTCAGAATAATGTCACGTGACAGCTTGTATGAACACAACGTTTTACTTGTAGTATTCCCGTGTTACGTTTTTAGTTCATATACCGCTCTCAATTCCGCAGTTTTTTTTTTTGTGAATGTGTTTTTTCTCCCGTTTGTTTAATTTCTGTGTAATAGCTTTAGGGCGCGTTTACGCAGCGACTCGCGTTTGCATTCTCGCAGCTAGAACTCAATCGCGATGGCAAAGGTGACATTGCCATGGTAAGAGCGCTAAAATCGACATCGTTTGAATAAATACTTGCAGTCTTATAATCCGTGCCAATAATATACAGAATTCCTCATGACGAAACAATTTTCCCAAACGCTTCTGAACTCACGTTATTTGCTGTTTTCGTTGCGAGGCGGCAGACAAAAAAAACCGCCGCCATGTTGGAATTTGAGGTGATTTCTAGATTCTAGCTGCGAAAATGCAAAAGCAAGTCGTTGCGTAAACGTGCCATTACATAGGAGGTCAAGTATGTTTGTGTCAGCATTCTTAGACTGATTCTTAGTTGGGTTGGGGGGGGGGGGCGATATGAAACGCCATTTCACGTTACATTCTAGCGAGGTTTTTTTATCTTAGCCAATTTGCACGGTTCTCTCATGATATTTATTAATATCTTTGACCTAGGATACGAATGATTTTTTTCCCTAGCTGTCTCTCTTTTCTGTTGCATGTCTTCCTTTTAGAACCTGCATAGAAACCGCACGTTGTGAATGACTCGCCATGCTAAATCATTTAATAATTGATGTGTCTAGGCTGTTAAAGCAGTTTTACTGGGTTTTAAAATACCAGACACATAAAAACGAAAGAAAAAGTTTACCTCGGATATTGATGTTTCCATTAGTAACCATTGGTTATTTTAACCAAAAAAAAAAAAATATGCACAACTCTATACCGCTGGTTAGCTGACGTTTGCCTTCGAAGCCATGTCTTGTCATGTTTGTAAATAAAAACAATCGTCTGTGTTATTATCATTCTTTAGGATCTTAATACTGTAAAGTTTTCATAAACAGCTTGATAAAGCTACTTTTTATAGAGTTGTTTTCACGGTTTTTGTTTCCAGCAATGTTTTGTACATAATTTTCTGAAACATTCGATTAAAAATGCGCCAAATGAATAAATATGTTGTTGAAATTGTCCCGACTATATATATACTGTATAGCTAAGTTGGAAAAAAAAAACAATAAATTTTTTTTAAACCCGATTCATGAACTTAATGTCGCATTACTTTCACTGCATGTTCATGACTGAGGTGGATACATAATTGGAAAATAAAGCATGAAAAACAAATTAACAGTTGGTTGCCACAGTCTTGACTGACCCCTTAAAAAAATAAGCACGCAGCAAGCATGAACGTTTGTTGAGAATGGGTGTTGT
>JAHWFP010063871.1:0-38872 GCA_023313725.1 Lithobius niger
ACGTATCTTGCCACCACAAGATAAAAATGGGGAAAAAACGCACTTTTAAAATCAGAGTAAGCACAAATTTTCGAAACAAAACAAAACTCCCAACCCTACATTAGCATCCTTTGTCAGGCCCATAACTTATAGAACCCCCGAGCTCGTTCATCGAGAACTCTAAAAAGTTATCTTTCCTCAGCACGTTTCCACATTTTTTTTTCAGTTCGACAGTCACTCATTCAAGCACGATTCCTATTTCCTATTCAACTGTCACTTCCAACATGTCTTATCTTGCCGAGCTAAGCTTTTGGAGTGCATCAAAATCTCTTTTGTTTTCTTGCTCCCTCCGTCTGTTTGTTCAGGTGGCCCCAACGAACCCGCCACGGGCTTACAGACCCGCACTCTCAGCCTCATCTCGGCCAATCACAAGACAGAACCGGGATCCAAGGGTGCCGAGAGTCGCACAAGGGCGGACCCCATGCAACACGTTGTCTCAAAGATAAACATTCATGAGGCTTCGGCACGATTTGCAATAACATTCGACTTGGATCGAAGATCACGTTCGCACTTCCCCTCCCCTCGCCTATGCAGTATACACACACTTGCCTGAAAATCTAGGTTACGTCTATTTCTAACAGCGCCAAAAAGTCTGGTGAAATGACGAAGATTATTTTCGTAACCCATATCTGCTTGCAGGTTAGCGTCAGTTTTTAGGTGTATTTTGTAACGTGAGCAGCACCTGTGGCAACGTTCTGCCTATCCATCCATACGCATGAAACAACTTTAGAATGATTATACCATGCATGAAACTTTGAAAATCCTGAACCTTGGTAAATCCAAACTTGACCTACATTTAACGGCGGTAAATATCTTAAAAATAAAGTCGAAAAAGATCTAGTTGGATATATCAACCTTCACCCCCCCCCCCCCATTCCCCAAATATTTTGTCTTCGAAACAGACTTGAGAACTTTAACACCTTTACACTAGAAATGTTAGGGTTAACCAAGCCAGTTTCCGAGTTCTTCACTATAGTATCTCTTTAACCCAGGCCTTCTCACAGATGGAAAGTGGCTCGGGTCTTTTTTTTTTGGGAGGGGGGGGGGGGGGTACTATATGGATCTGGACAGTCCGGGTTTTAATTTCTTTGCTTCTGCCCCATTTTCAGTTTTCATGCGGTGCAAATCAGAGTAAAGCAGCTTCTCGTTCTCATCGTGTTGTAGTTTTCTGCCTGTCCGTATCAACCATAACCTTCGAAGTCATTGTCCAAATTTCCAAATTTTCCTCTTCGATTCTACACAGCAAATCAATAAAACTGGTTAAGGGATTGCAGGGTTTTGACTCCCAAAGTTTTGATGGGTCCTTTAAGATAAAAAATACATTCAGGAAGAAATTATTTCAAATTTAACAAAAACAAAAATTATTTAGACTGACTCATGTTTACTCACACTGGACTCTTGTTAAGTAAATGGCACTTTCGAAGGCAAGGCCTGAAATCAGCGGTGGCCTACAGGGATCAGTTATTGGTCCCCTACTTTTTAAATGTATATTACTGATCTTCAAATCCATGACTGCCATGCGGAAATGCCATTTGCTGACGATGTAAAATGATACAACCAGCATTAATTAAAGATATGAAGACCGCACAACCTTAATTGCAAGAACGCCTTTAAATTAGCATTCGAAAATCGTTGATCGATAATTCAACCCACGCGCCAATTCTGTGAGTCTAAATGTTTTTTTGGTTTTTGTTTTTCTTCTGGGTACTGGGTAGACTGAACCCATCGATGATTTACACAGCAACACAGACCACAACCACCCCTTCCCATAAAAAAATATTTAAAAATATGTGAGAAATTATTTATTTGTTCACTGTGTTTAGTCACCAAATGTAAACGGGAAAAAAAAACCTTAGCAAAAAAACCGCAAACGTGACGAGACCTAGAGACGACCAAGCAACCAACCACTCACCAAAACCAGCACAATCACCTTCAACCAACTTTAGCTGTGGTGACCGGATTTCCCACGCTTTGGAAAAACGACAATTTTATTTCATAATGTGCCAAAGAAAGTAAATGAAAGCTAAAGAAAGATCGCATGAAAAAAAATGGACATTATATTGGCATGGGAAAGAGGAGGAACTTGCTGTCAGAAGGTCAATGTCGACCACCAAGAAGGGTGACCATTTAAATCCCGTGACGAGAAAAGTTCATGGTTGTGGCCAAAGACGATGAGGCACAGAAGGGTGACCTCCGCTCGAGCTGGACATCCTCTAAAACACATGGACAGACAGAGCGTGATGGTGCAAAATTGACCCGGGATGCAATTTGGCTAATTGGATTAAGTCGGGTGTGAATTCCAGTCTTGTCACTTCCTCTGACTTAGACGGCCAGCCAAAACTAAATCAGCGGAAGAACGGACTTTTAAAGAAGGGAGACGTTAAGGTTCACTTTGTTGTGCACCAATCATGCAAGACAAAGCAAAGACTTCACATTCGGAATACACGCGAGTGATACATCGTGATCCAGTTTTTAACAACCAGTTAAAAACCGTAAAATCGTATTTTTAAAAATGGATTGTAAATAAAAATACTTTTATTGCCTGAAAAATAGTTGCTCGATGTTTAGTTAAAAGCTTGCTTGAGCGACAAACAGGGAATCAACAATGTACATAGAGGATAGCAAGAAGCACTAAAATCTACAAACTGTAGATTTTAGTGCTTCTTGCTTACCTCTGTGTGTGCGAAAATACCTTTTTAAACCCATATTTTTGTTACTTTTAGGTTAGGGGGAGTGTTAGAGGTAAAATTGGTCCTTCACTATACTAGTGCATATGCACAATTTATCTATTACTATTATTAATGGTAGCAGTAAGCACAATTTTATTATACAATTTTTGCAGCATTAATTTGGCGATAGTTTTGTATTGAAACATTTACGACTCACATGCTTCTCATTGTGAAGTAGTCGTGATTTTCTTACAAATAAAGTTATGTTTGCAATCTACCATTTCTCGTGCCATGCCTTTGGCAACAAAAGAAGCAGCGACACAAACAAAAATTACGAACAAAAACCATGCATGCAAGCCAGACTTCCAGCTGTTCTGAAACTAAAGTAGATATAATGCATGTATTCAGTTAAAAAAAAAAAAACACTCAAGAGCACGACGCATAAACCGGATAAAATCACCTCACATTTCGAAAATTGAACATTAGTTTCATTTTTCAAACAGTGCGTAAAATGTTTATTTTTAAAATTTACTTGAACTGTAGAACCGAACGTCCAACATTTCTGAAATTAGTCTCTAAAAATAGGTTCTGCAATTGCACCACGGATGTCCACAACGACTCCGCGTCCCCAGCGGGTAAGGTTTTTGGCCCGTTCCCACACATAACCCCAACAAGGAGCAAAATAAGCATAGGCGAACCCGAAGGCCACGAGTGGAAAGCTCTAAATAGCAAATGAACAAACACCCGTTGCCATTGCAGTTTCATTTCTTTCAGAATGCAATTTCTTCCGAAAGAAATATCGGCACAGCTTGCTACGTAATATATTCTTTATATTTTTCGGTGAACGATCCAACGTACAAACAACTAAAACCGAACAGCCATATTAGAAAAGGGGTATCTTAGACGGCTGTAAAAATAGTCTATTATAAACTTTCCCGAAGCAACTATACCACGCGCCATGGCTGTTTGATGTGACGTGCATATCACGTGACTGAGCTAGTGCAATCAGACGGTCAAACAGTCGTTGTTCTCGTTCGTCATTGGCTAACTCATGGCCTGACGTCAAGGCAAACAGTCATTGCGCATGGTATAAGTAGGTCCTACGACATCATAAGCATCAGGACATGAGAACAGACCAGGTGGCTGAAATGACGCATTTCAGAGGGGAAAATGCTACTCCTGCTCCAGGAGAAGGCCAAATCTCTTCTGAGGATGATTTGCACTTTTTTTTGTTTGTTTGTTTGTTTTGTTTGCTGTTGCTTGTTTCGTTTAGTCTATTCGTTCAGCAGTTCAACTTCTAAATCGTAGTCATGATCTTAAAGAATTTATGCCTTTTTACTTCCTTTTGTGTACATTAAGCTAGCTTTTCAATAAAGGTAAACAACTCATAAAAATTATAACAAATCTCGCAACGTACTGAATATTTTGCTTTACTTGATTGAAATAAAAATAAAGGCACCCAACTTACAAACGCAAATTGATGCACTCAACATATAACCGTTACTAACCACTCATCCCTCGATTCTATAAATTTTACGAAACGAACATTTTAGTGTGATTTACGTAAATACTTCCAGGATAGCTAAGGCACATCCTAAGCCACACCTTAAGGTCTAAGGCAGCACGGAAACGGTCCACATCATTGAGGAATAAGCACAACCAAAACGGCGTGGTCTTTTTTTTTTAATGGAGTAAATTTTTCGGTTACAACATTTTCACGAAAAAAAAAAGGAAAGCCCCGAAACTATCGCGCAAAGCTATGAAGAAAAAAAAAGTACATTACATTAAAACGGCACTCACGGCAGGTTACTGTATGCTTACTACGCAACCTAAACTTGTCCTTTTTAAGACAATAAGAAAATCTTACAATGAAAATATCTTTATTCATTTTGGTTAGTTTCCAACTGGCAAAACCACCTTTTCACTAAATCCCATGCCGTAGCTACATTGACCGCACTCAGACAAGGAATTCGAATTTATAGGGGGGTGTGTGGTTAAATTGGTGTGCCATGAGGACGACTTTTTTTTTTTTTTTTTAGCGATTTATAGTTCACCTCGACGACTGTGGTCCCCTTTCTTGAATGATTTTTGGTTGGAGTGTTACAATCACCCCCCTCCTTATTTTCGTTCCATAGGCTACTATGTGTTATTACGCCTAAGCATATTTATTTATTTGTTGGGAGCAGGGAGGTAACATTTTTTTAATTTTCGTGTTCATACAAGCTTTTCGTGTCTCCAAGTCCACGTTAAGGTGATTTTAGACCTCCCCTTATTGCACAGTATGTATTAAATAATTAATGGAACATCAAAAGCGTGGAGGGGAGGGGGGAGGGATATCGTTACATGTTTTGAGGACCTTTTTTAGGAAGGGCGTTATTTTGCCAAATGAGTGTTAAGGATCTTGAAAAAGCATTTGATTAAAGGTTTTAAAGGTTTCTGATTTTGCTTTTATGGATTTTTTTCAAGATTTTGTCTACCAAAAAGGCAAAAACAGGAAGAAAAAAAAAGGCAAAGAAAGAGGGCAAAGATCTACCATCCGATTTTAGCCATGCCTTTTCCGGATCAGCCTTTACAAGCACAGCGATTTGTGCATATGTATTCCAAAGTAAGCCCTAACCTATACAATTTTGGAATAAGTTCGTACTCGACATAAGTGCCCTAACGGGGTCACATAGACGAAAGTCTTAACTGAAAAACCGTCTAATGGGGTAAACGTCTAATATATGCCTAAATAAAAAATATGGAAAATCATCTAATCGGAATATCGTATATCGTATAATGGATAATCGTCTCACTGGACAATAGTATGACTGCGGTTTCTGGTGTTATATGTATAGCCGCAGCGAGCGGGCCAGCGCAAGCGAGGGATGCCTCATTCGACGATCATTTTCCACTATATGAATGTCGTGTTATTTATTATATACGATTTTCCGTTATATCGTTATAGTAGAAGGCCTTCCAATTATGCGATTTTTCCAGTTAGACGATCATCCCTCGCCCCTTCATTCTTATTTCCTTTCTTGCTACCAAATCCCGTCTTTAACACAGTGACTTCCTTGGCCGCACGACGGCAGCACCAGTCACAGCTTCCGCCATCGTTGAGCCATGCCACAGGCCCGCCATCACGCGGCCTAATGGCGGCTTTGTAGCCCCAGCCGGAACGTAATTACCCGAATTAAGAGATAATTCGTGTTATTATGATCGGGGAAAATGCCTCAATCCACACAGTATTTCATTACAAAAGGAGCAGCTAGTGGGGAACCAGCTCGACAAAAGGGTCGCACTCGACTGCTAAACTAACGCTTGCCTTCCAACAAAATGGACACGTTTATGCTTCGGTCAAACCGATAGTTTAACGGGTCAGCGAGAGTGAAAGAAAACAAGAAGAGAATCACTTTTGACGGATGCATTTACGGACGTGAATGTAACCTCGTAATGAACCGATCCTTAAAGGAAATAGGTGTTTGCAACTGCGTTTACGTTTCAGGCAAAGCGAGGATGCGTTCAACGGAACTTGAACGGAGTAAAGGCAGAATAGGAAAACGCATACAGTTGCGTGTTCACCAATGGTGACTTGCTACATTCTACCGTGGCGCCATCTGTTGTCCTTTATATCTTTTGATAATTCCCTGTTGCCAGATGATGCATCAGACTTTCGCTGGCTTACTTAGGTTATACTTGCTTCTTTGATAATAATTGTTGACGTAAAATTATTGAGTAAGATTTATCGAAATTAAAGACAACATACGCCACCAGTGACGGATTTAAGGGGGAAGCTTTTTTTTTGGGTGGAGGGGGGGGGGGGGATGGATGTCTTTTATTACTATACTTACTTTGCCTTAACGTTGACCACTATAGCCCCAGCAAATGAAAGCCCGCCAAAAAGGCCCCATGGGGGGCCTTTTACCGGGGAGAAAGCACTTTTAGGTCGAAGGGTCGAGGTGGCGCCGTCGCCCTGCCAGTTAACACACTTTGCTAACAACAGCATCTAGTGGCAAGAAATGGTACTAAAATTGGTAAATCTCAAATTTTCTTTTTATTGTCTAAAATGCTGTATGTAATTGATTTTGTTATTTTTGTATTTAAATAGAAAAAAAAGGCCTATTATTGTATAAATATGTGTAAAATTCCTATCTTGCATTTTAACACTCTTAAACCTGACGTAAAGGGCTCGAAAAGCGTTATATAAATACGGATGCCTTTTGATGTCAGACTGACTGACCGGGGAATTGAACCAACGAGGTCTCAAATGCCAAGGTCTTACCACTGACTCATACTGACACGGCCTGTCCCGGCCCAGGTAGTCTGTCATTTAAGTTCAAAAATGCAACGTAAATAAGTTTGCATCCGCATTTGTTTAACACTCAAGGCAATTATTGGCCATCTTGGCAGGTAACGTAATGAACTGATAGCCATAGCCAAATACCTTGGGATCAATTTCTAGAATCATGAGATATTACAATTTTGTTCAGCACTATAGTTGCTCACTGGTTCATTCTGGAGGTCCAGAACGTTGACTCCGTTGTGTTCGCTACTTATTTTCTACTAAGAAGTCTTGAAAATAACTTGCCGCTATTAAGGAAACGAACCAAACTCAGAAGAGCAGCATGTCACGATCCAAGAATGGAAAATCAAGTCTACGTCGGCAGAGTTCCGTTTAGTCTGCTTGTCATTTTGCATTAGAGCAACTGTGATAGAAGAGCGCGTAGTTGTCATGTCTGTCTGTGCAACGGTAAAATAAGGCTCCTCTTTCATTGGCTGAACGATCAAGACTTCAAAGTGAGTCGGGAGAGGAGCAGCCGAATTTGCCCTGCCTCTTGGCAAACAACGGAACCATTCTAAACAACTGACTGACAGGCAAACCGCCGGCCACGCGAACAGAAACAAACCAAGAAGGATACATCTAACAAAATAATCCAAATCGATAACAGACACCAAGCTCGACTACAAAATAAACAAATAAATAAATAAAAGAATGATTGAAAAAATGAATAAACGAGGGCGTGAAAAGTTAATTCCTTGGTTGTCATTAGTGGCACCATCCAAAAGTCATCGTTGCGACCACAGACCGACACCCAGCATAGGATGAGTATCATTCGCACGCGTGTCGCTGAAAATGTGCAATAGCTTAATTTTAAAAATGGCAATGTTAAGAAGGTTCTTAACTTGTTTAATCCAGACGTAACATTTCACGCTGCATGACATATCGAAATATTACAGATATGACGAAGATGGGACTTGTTAAAAAGACGAGACCAAGATACAGGGCAAACACGAATACACCTGCATAACCGAAAATAACTACACAAATACCGCCTCGTCTCTACCATACTGGGTTCGTACTCGCCAAAAAAACCTGCAATTCCTGGAGGTTTTCCAGGATTTTTCTGGGAGTGTCAATGAAAATTCAATGGCCACAAAGGAGTATTCAACAGACAGTGACACAATTAAAAGACAAGCTTGGTTAAAGATGAATCTTACGAATGTTATGGTAAGCTGCAAGTTAAATACTTTGTTTACCTAAATGACACTGGAACAAAAAAAAACATTCGCTGTAATTCGGTTTCGGTCTAGCGATTCAACTTTTAGTTCTTGTAAACGATGTTGTGACATCTTCTTTTCATTTGTGTTTTAACACAAATTCCAAACATGGAAAACAGACACGCGATTTTTTGTTACGGGAATTTCTAGGATAGGTCTACGGCATTTTCACCGGACTGGAAAATTTTCAGAACTGGAAAGTTTAACACAACAGGCAGTATCGGATTGGGAGGGGGAGGGCCTCCCCGGGAATGTACTGCGTGGACCATTGGGGCCCTCGCGGGAGGGGGTTGGCAATTGCTGGCTAGAGCATTGAAATATGCGTGAATCTGAAACGTTTTCCTAAAACTTAAAAGAGATTCAACTTTCATAAAATTTCATTTTAAATCTTTCGATAATTTTTCTTTTATATAAGAGACTCCGTAGTGAGTGGTGGGGGAGGTCCAGTGCAGAACCCTGTAAGCTAGCATATTCTAAAGTCAGCGTGAATATGAAACGTTTTGCTGCAACTTCGTGGTGCTATTTATAATAATAATAATAATAATAATAATAATAATAATAATAATAATAATAATAATACAGGTTTACCCACGTTAAGGGTTTGGAGCTGGAAGGGGGAACCCACTAACACCAGTCCATAAAATGCAAGGTAAGTATAAAACAGAACAGAGTCAAGGGACAAGTGTAGCAACTAATTCTGGCCGCTTTAAAAATGTCCTAAGGCATATATACGAATTTATTTCAAATTTGTCAAAAAAGAAATTTTCTTTAAAGAAGGGGCCACTTAGAGTGGGGGCCTCCCCGGGGACTCCCGGGTTCCCGGGCGGCCCAATCCAACACTGACAACAGGGGCCCCAAAATTCTGTAGATCCTGGGTGGGAAGTGGGGTGTTGGATGGCATAAATGCATCTCTGCTTGAAAGGGTGGGAGAGGGATGGGAGTAGAGAATGAGCAAACTAGGCGGATGGTAATTCCATTAGCATTCGTTTCTGAAATCAATCATCAAACAATCCACCAGAAAATCGAACGCGTGAGAAAGTGACCATTAGGGCACACAATATTGTTTCGAGTCCTTTGAAGTAGACCGCCACAGGTGTTTGCTGTCCTTTGAGTTACACATTAATTTGCCTGCTCTTCAAGCAAGCGAAAAGAGCAGCTCGCGAATTTCAACCAAGCACACGCTGCAATTAAGCCCGAAGCAAAAGGTTTTCCACCCCCACACGTCAGCGTTGCACCGCGCCGAGATTTCATTGGTTCAGGTGCCCATGAGATTCGAAGTTGGGTTATTAGATTGAGTGACCCGTAACACCCTATCGTGACCCCTTCGTGACCCCTCGCTAATTCACTTAGGACATGCTCCTCACACAATCAGTACCGAACACACAGCGTTGTAAGTGGCACAACAGCCAACAGTCTGTTCGAACCATATCAGTGACGGGCAAGATTTCACTTTAGCGGAACAAGTCAGATCAATTCCAATTCAGCTCCATGAGTCAAATTCATTTCAAGCCAATTCAATGCAGTCTCTAACGCAGTCAATTCGTTGGTTGATTTACTCACTACTTCAAATCCATTCCAATCAATTGGGAACTTTTAATTTTTAATTGTGATACACCAATTCCAATTCCTTGATGTCCGATTGATCCAGTCCCAACTCCAATCAATTTCTGGCCAAAGGAACTATCTAGAACCGGTTTCGTTAAATTCACCCAAACCAACCAATAGTACAACTCCCTGGAAATTTAGAAAATTGACCAGAATTTAAGACGTATTAAGTTTGGTGAAATTTAAGTTGAAAAAACCGTTACTAGATAAGACATATTATAGAAATCACTCGATTCAACTGGAATCACCACTCAACACGCTCATTTTCAAAATAAAGATACACTCAATACCTTGCAAATTCGTCAGGTCTTCGTCAGGTACTTCAAGGATTTATTGGCGTTTCTCTGGTCACATCTTTGGCTCTCTTTGGCGAGAAGCCGCAGAGTCGACCAAATTCAAACGAGATTGAAAGCCATAGATGTGACAAGAGAAACTTAAAAAAAACATCTTGAAGTGCCTTACCTGATGAATCAAAAGTATTTTTATCGAAAATTCGCACATTGACTGCATCTTTATTTTGAAAATGAGCGTAATGAGTGGTTAACTTTTTCCAGTTGAGTGGAATTTAAGACATTTTGGGGGAATTTGGGCTGAAATCAACTAGAATAACTTTGATTTTTATGTGGAACGCTGTTCATTAAAAATATTTTTTTTAAATACTGTAGATGTAATGCACAACTATCTGGTAACCAGCCTAAGGGTGTTCCCGTTACGACCTTTACCCGGCTTTATGCTGCTCACTAGCCATTCCTCAGGTGGCTTTGAGGTCTGTATGCAACTATCGTCGTAGCAAATAACAAAGCTGCTACACGTTCTCATTCTGCTGTTTTTGTGAGATGACGATTGGCACGCAAATGGTGAGCGAATGGTATGGAATGGAATGGAATTATTGAGGGTAACGGCCCGTAGCCACGCACCCTGCAGCTAATGATTAACGATGTATCTTACATTATAAACCAAAGTCTGATAGCAGAAATGAAACAACGACGACCCCCGGAAGGAGAACCCCTACAATGAAAACGGGCGAGTGTGTCAATTCTTTGCCTAGAAGTTGAAACTGGTACGTTGTTGCCTTGAAAAGAAGTTGAATTTAGCACATTGTTGCCTCGAATAACAATTGGCTCTGCGCGGTCATCACAGAGGCATGTCTTAAACGACGTCATGCACGAAGAATAGTTATTTTTCACACGGTACGGATTGCGCCAGCCAAAGCGATTAATCGAGAGTGACGAGGAGGGCCTGAATGGCAAATGTCCGTGTGTGGGGCAGTGCGTCTAGGAGTTGGAGGTTCCTTAACGGGGAATGCCCATGTGTGGCGCAATGCTTCTGTTAGCCCTGCTCTTTAGAAAATAAAGGGAAAAAAATGCCCAGTAGCAGTTAATGTTCACGCAACACCGACCAAAAACTGGGAAACAACCACGGGTCAAACCAGACCACGGGCGAAAGAAAACCCCGGGCAAAGCCGGACACGACACTAGTAAAATATAGAATATCAGGCAATATGCTTGAAACAATGCAAGTCAAATCAAACAAGGCATTTCAAACCAAACTGAAATCAAATCAAGCCCTACAGATACACGCCATTCCAATGAACTGCTTACAGTCAACCTTTGTGGAACGTGGCTTCGTGATTGGGATGGAGCCATCAAGTCATGGCCAACGGAGTTAGTAATAAATTCGTTCCATCAATTCATGACTTATGTGGATATGTCTTAGTCGATATCAATCCCACCAATTCCAGTAAGATAGAACTGAATCAATTATTTCCAAGTTTGGAATTGACTTGAACCCATCAGTGGTTACGACGTTGAAGAAAGGGTGGGGAAAAAAACAATGCATGGCTACGATGTGTGATTCCAACGGCCCGACAATAAGCAATGGTTGCTCGTATATCTGGATTTGTTTGTACAATAACAACCGAAGACACATAACGGAACCACAATTACTGAACAACAATTGCTGCCGCCACGTAGGTCTATACAAACAAGTTTTATATTTTTTTATTTTATTCATTTAGTGAGTGGCAACCAACATATTCTGTACACATAACACAAAAAACAGTGCAACTGTGTTGATATTATTATCTCGATTCGGCATCGGTTCGTTTTTTTATTTTTTTATCGGTGCTGTTCGGTTTCGTGTCGGTTTTGTTAGTACAGTACTTTTGTGGAATCAATACTATTTTATTTTAAATCACAGTTTAAGTCCCTTGTTACTTTATTGGGCCTATAATTTAGCAACGACACTACGGAGATCATGTGGCCTACTTTATGTCAGTAATTGAGGAAATGCTTAAGATTCGTTTGTTGAAAAAAAAGCCCTATTTGTCCTAGTGAATTTGGCGAAAGCCACGAATTCTAGTGCATATCATTTCGAATTTGTATTTACACTATACAATTTTTAACTACACGTAAACCATACAAAAAAAGATTTGCGTCATTCGGCTAACAAATCTAGCTAGCACAATTGAAAATTTACTTTTGCCGTATTGCATGCTATAAAGACCGCCAAGTGTTTGTCCAACATAGTTGTGATTCAAAACTTCTCTCAAAGTTGGTGCAAACAAAAAAGTTAACTAAATCGGTGTTTGTTTATTTTAACTAACTCTGTCTACAATAAAACTTAAGGATTTCCATCAGGTTTTCACTGCTTGAAGTGGCGACCTCAATTAACTTCACTAAAATTACAGATGGAATAATGGAACACCGAGTTGGCGGTATTGTAATTTATCAGTAGTCCATTTTTTGTTTTATTTAAAATTTGCTTCGTATGTAATTGAAAAATTTTCTTTCGGCCAAATTTTTCAGCTGGTGTCAGTACCAACCTTAGTAACGCGGTACTCGGTTTTCACCGGCGGCTATGAATGAGGGGGTATCTGGTATTACAGTGCTGTGGTGCCAACACCCGAATTTTAATTAATAACGACACATTTTATTGAAAAACTTGTTTTGTTCATATAGTTTTTAAGTAAAAAATTTCGTGATTCCTTCCCGCCCCCCCCCCCCCCCCCTAAGAGTACCATATCTGTTTCTCCACATTGTAGTCTTTTTTTTTGTGGCATAAATAAACTGCCTTCTAAAATTTGAAGTTAACATGTGTTGTCGCATCAAAGAAATGCAAAGTTGGCCTCACTTTTGTGCACTGTTTAGAATTCCAATTTTAGATTGTTGATCTTTAACTGATCGTTGCTTTTTTTGAGAGTTTAATTAGCTGTTGTGGCAGAGTTGTTATTTGAGTGATATGTGTTGTTGGTGTACTACGGTGCGTTTGGTTGTTGTAGTAGTACTCTTTAGGTGGGGTATGTGGCTACGAGCCAGGGCCCCTATAATAAAACCCCATCCAATCGTTGCATTAAAGCCTCGGGCAGATGGCTGCGTCGGCCAGATGGCGGTTAACGGGTGCGGTTAACGCTCGCTAAAGCCCGTTGACTCTTTGATCGTTGCATTACTTTACTTTTTTTTTTTACTTTTATTGCTTCTGAGCAAAACGGCCTCACAATCCATGAGCTCAATTTAACCTACATACTGACTATGTACAGTTTATACTTACGCTAAACACAACATTACAAACAGTGCCGCAATTAGGGGTGGTGCAATGGGCCCAGGAGGCAGGGGGCTCAAAAAACACCAGTTGTCAGCCCACACAAGACAAAATTCACTATGTGGGAGCAACTTTTACCATAAATTTGTTTACTTATTGAAGAGGGGCCCAACATTTTGTCCTTGCACCCCTCCTTGAAAAAGCTAGCTGCGGCACTGATTACAAGCACCACTGGAAATACTAGATACACATGAGAGAAGGCAAGAGGAACAAGAGAGATCACAGGAACCGAGTAATTACTTTGTGCGCTACAACACAACGACTAAATGAACTATTGTTACAACTTTAATGCCTGTTTTTCATATCAAAACAATAGCGGTAAATTTTAACAATGCTCCGTATTTGGTACCATTGTATTTTTGGTACCGTAGTGTGCCGTGAGAACAGGTTTACCGCCCAACACTATTCGGAATTTTTGTTTGCCTGTAAAGGGGTACATACCATTGTTTACATCTGCTGCCCTGAAAATAAAAAAAATAAAAAAAATCCTTCAACAAATCTACAGCTTCGCCTTTGAGCTTCGGCTAGAACACACTCCCAGCACCAGACGTTGTGCCGTATATATTTCTTTCTGCAAGGCTTCCCCATCTTCCACCCGCAGCTTAAATATACACGGACAGCAAGGCAAAGAAACAGACGGAAGAAGACAGGCACCCCAGCGTGTTTTCGAAACGCACTTGGTGTTTATCCAGCCTGTGGGTGAGTTCGGATCTGTGCATGCCTGCATGTAGATGCTAGCTGGCGTCTCCAACGTTTGGTTATTTTTTGTTCTCAATTTAGTCTTTTATTGCCCATCAAACGACTTTAACAGGGAAGGGAGGGGAGCAGGAAGAACGACGTGTAAACTGCGAGATTCGAAAAGTTCGCTCTTGCATATAGATTCGTGCATGCAATGCAACGGCGGATCCATGCAACCAAAATACACTGTGGTACAATTACCACATTTGGAAGTCAACTCTCGTTTAAGAATGGCGTGTAAGCAAACACAATGCAGGTCAGAGAAGAGCGAACCAAAAAACACAACTTCAACTCTTAGTAGTATGCACAGACCAACACACACCAAAATGACAACAAGGTCTTGCCTTCATAAATCTCGTTTATTGGGCAGCCCGCAATGAGTTGTCGTGTCGGCGTGCAAACCCCCGTCGTTAATCAGTGGTTGGCTGGCGTGACTGGAAACATGCATTTCGGCTACAAAAATTCATTGGCGTTTATAAGTTATGGCTGTTCACAAGTACACGACACGAATGTTTTTAACTGCTTTTTTTGCCATCTGGATGCGGAAGCACTATCGTCGTGTAGCTTTAGCTCGCAAGCATTGCACCACGATCACAAAATATGACTGACGTGACATGGTGAAATTAATTTCACGTAACATAACGCTGCAAAGTGAATACCGAAAACACACCAAATGTTATGAAAATTAATTTCTTTCTGCCTCCAATGACTTTATGTCTTAAATGGAAGTGAACCACTTCGATTTTAATCTTTCCAAATATTTTAGAAAGATATTTAGCAAAGAGAGGAACAAGCCAGGGATTCCAATCAGGAAACCTCCGGTAATAGACAAGGCAACGAACCACTTCAATTAATCTTTCCAAATATTTTAGAAAGATATTTACAAAGCGAAGGGAAATCCGGGAATTCCACTCAGGAAACCTCCAGTAATACACAAGTCAACGAACCACTTCAATTTTAATCTTTTCATATATTTTAGAAAGATATTTAGCAAGGCTAGGGTTAAGCCAGGAATTCCACTCAGGAAACCTCCGGTAACAGGCAGTGAACCACTTCAATTTTAATCTTAGACAGATATTAAGCAAGGCGGGAGACAGCCGATTCCAATCACAAAGCCTCCGGTTATTGGCAAGTCCACAGATTATCCTAAATTGACGAGAACTAGGACTGTAAAATAACAGTAACACCATAGCTGCTGCAGGAGCTGAGGTACCCGTATGTTTCTTTGCGGTGCCCATAGAGCGCTTTAGTGAAACACGGGTATGGTGTAAAGTCAACGTCAATATCAGCGCATTGAACCTATCGACAATCTCATTTCTGAGGGCGCAGTTTAACGTTAAAAAGGACAAGGCTTACAACAGAAAGAACACGCGCTTGTTTTGCCTGTGTTATACAAGAAACCGATTTGGAGAAACACCGCCAGATTTCTGCATCACAAAGGTTTTACCGCACACTTGCAGCAGCTTGTAAGCAACTGGGTTGAGCTCCCACCTCTCACTTGAGTAGCCATCAAGATCATTTTAATGATACGCTAATTAAGTCTCATTAAAACGGAATTAAATTCGGAAGATTTTCACTAAACCTGTGCTCAATCAGGCAGGCTGGTAGCAAGGTTTGACGGCCTGGGGATTTTATATTTTTGAGCGATTCTTGAGTGACTTAATTTTTTTTTTTTAACAATTGGGTCCAACATTCTGAAAAAAGGAAAATCGAGGAGAAAGACCGCCAGAGAGAAAAAAAAAACAAGTCTTATACGAAGAAACACAATGGATCCAACACTGATAACAGCTAGGGATGGCAAATGAGCAACAATACGAACGAAACAAATTCATGTGCCATCCTGATTCCGGGAATTGAACCCTGGTCTTTCAATTAGGCCTCCAATGCAATTAGGCCTCAAATTGGGACCACTGTGCTAACTCGCCATTATCAAGATCCCTGCTAACTTGCCATCGAACTGACGACAGTATACGACAATGTGACGTCAGAGAGTGCTTGAATTCCAGAGCTCCAACTCTACAGAATTCACTTTTACGTTTGCAGTCTTATTAATCTTTTTCCCCATAATACTGGACATTACTAGGACAGTTCCGTTAGGAAAGAGGAGAAACGACAGTATACAACTGTCTCAGCGTTTGACACACTGCAGCGCCCAACTTGGTGAAGTTTTGTACTACAAAATGCATCCTCGTTACAGAAATGTTCAAAGGCATGATTTTCATGTAATGATAGCACAGTCGATAATCTCTTGGTTAACTAACGGGGGGGGGAGGGGATTGAGGTTTAATGGAGTGTCAACAGCTAGGTCACATAGTACATTACACTAAATCACAGTTCTTTGCTCTTTGTGCTCTTAAAGTGACTTTCCGTGCTCTATACAATCGCTGCTAGACAGTCGTCACAATTAACTTGTTAATGGGTCGGTGTGAGAAGGAATCATTCACAAGGCCGACTGGGATAAAAGCTTCGTACTTCATATAAAGCACGCAGGTTTATCTCACTCGGCCTGGTCACAACGAACCCTCGCTTCTATGCATAGTTCTGACTACGCGCAGGAATCGAATTCGCCGTGGGATTCTCATAAAATAGTCGCGGGAATAGCCTATACCACCGGCCACGTTTTAATGGAATTATAGAAAAGGTGATGGATTCTTTGGATCCACGAAGAAGGAAGGCTCAGGATTTCATCCCACATATTTATTAAGACTTTGAAGGCCCGGCCAGGTTTAGCGAAATTAACTTGCTTGCCCACGTTTTACCTTCGTAATGCCATTGCATGACTAACCAGAACTCGGCCTAACAATTATAGATCATAACCATGCACACATGGACTTACAAACGGTATTCGAATAACGTCTTGTTACTTTATACTTCAAGTGGATCGAGAAAAAAATTTGTATCTCTTGTTTAGAAAGTAAGTTATAAAAGAAAGCCGTAAAGTGCAAAGAACAGTCAAACATGCTTATTTGTATTTGTTTGTTTTTCATTTTTGTCTTGTTTAGAAGTTATGCCCTTTAATGAACTCAGGATATCAACCCTATAAATTCTAGTTACTACTTATTTTTGTATTAGAACACTGCACAATCTAACGCCCTTCTTGAGTGAGAACTAACAAACAATTAAATGACATTGATAACTACATGATATCTCTTAGTTAAAGTAGCTTAAGATTATCAATGGACCTTGCAAATGTATTAACACACACCCGTTCAAGGCGGAACCACTGATCTTTATCAATAACGACTGGCATCAATTGAACAAAAAAACATCAAGATTACGATACGGTTTATAAATAAAGGTTTCGTAATATAAAAAAAAAAGACATACTCTACACTTTATTTTCCTTTTGTCAATTCAAGCCCACCAAAGCCGCTTTTGAAAGGAGTTAGGAGACAGCTAATTGACAAACTCAAAGCTGTTAATCACAGACTCTTATCTGCTAAAGCAATCTTCTTCATAGAGCAACCGTTTTCGCAAACTGCTGTATCTGTACAGCTTAATCACTTGGGTCATCCATCATGGCAATCTGTCTAACCAACTGTGCATGCATATCGCAATTCTTGTCGTTATTATACAAACGCGTAAAAAATAACTCCAGTTCACGAAGGTCAAGATATGATTAATTGCCAATTGAAAAACAAAAGGCAGATCGTAGAGACTGCATGGGGTACAGGAAATTAATATGCCAAGAATAATAAATGTATGCAGCCGATTCAATACCACTAGACAAAGAGATTAAATTTTAACCGAATATATTATTCAAGCAGCAAAGTGAGATTGGCTGAATAAGGATATGCAGGGAGTGCCGATTATCTTTTGACCTCTTTCGCAGCTGCAAGACGACCACTCCTCCTTCTGTATTGGGTAAAGATGAAAACTACCAATATTATTCTAGGCCCCGGAAATCAAGTAATAAAATCCAAATATCAACCTTATCACTTCACCTACTAAAATGGTCGAAAACTTGTATTAATGACCAGCTAAGTGCTATTTAACCCATCAACGGCTCCAGATACATTTTTATTTAAGTCGCGGGAATCGATCTGGAATTTCCTTGGCTTCGAACAGATTTAGCTATATCTATACTGGGCTAGTATTGCTTACGTTGTTCACGTCTTTAAATTCAATTTCCAAGTGAGGAAAAACTTTCATTTTTGCCAGCAAAATTACAAGGGGTGTCGATTTCAAGCAGGATATCAAAACTCTAAAAGGGACGTAAATTCCTGTTGGCTTTCCTGCATTACTCAGTTTGGCGACATTAGTTCAAACGTATGTAAATGTTGTCAACACATTCATTTTCTGGTTTTTTCTTGCGTGCGAGGTGATTTTGCGACATTAACTCTAACCTCTGTAAATGTTGCAAACGCTATTCTGGACGGGTCGCATAATATACCGGAAGGATTTATGTCCTTTTAACACTACTCGAAGCGTGGAATAGATTTTCTGGGAAGGTGAATCTAATATAGTTTATCTTGTTTGCAGCGAGCGGTTTGCAAGCATGTGTCCTGCTTTCTTCGCATTTCTGATAAGATGGACAGTATACTAAGTGAGTTGATGAAGAGAGCCAAACATAGGGCGTCATAAGGAGTCAATGGAGCAAACCGAGAAAATCATAGGGAGATAGGAATAAACCGGACGTAAAGTAAAATCGGCTTTATTAGTGGTAAAAGGGCCTATTTGACTTTAGTTTATCCTTCGCTCCCTATGACTGCCCATCTCCCTCTAGGTTTACTCCCTTGACTCATTATTACGCCCTATGTTTGGCTCTCTTGATTAATTCGTTTCGGATACAGTCCATCGTACCAGAAACGCAAAGAAAGCAGGGCACATACCGTACCTGGAAATTTCTCGCTGTAAACAACAACACAAACTATATATTAGTCACCTTCCAAGAAAATCTATTCCATGCGTCGAGAAGTGTTAAGGTGTTTTGATACTCCTGCTTGAATTCGACATCCTTTGTAATTTTGCTGGCAAAAATGAGTTTTAGCTCACTTGGAAATTGAATAAATGAATAACTAAGTAGTGGTAAATAAATACAGATGCAAACCTATTTCCGTTACCTTTTGGACTAAAATGGTGCCTGAGAGTGAATTGGACCCGTGAACTTTAAGACCATAGGCCAAAGTCCTACCACCAATCCACACCGATGGCTGTGTTAGTATGGCTTAGCAGTAGGACTTCAACCTTTGGTTTCGAATGTTCAATTTCTGCTCAGACAGTTTGACGTTTAAGTAAGTAAAGTAAAGGTAACAGAAAGAGTTTTCATCTGTAATTATTTAGGGAGAAAAGAGAGTCAACCTAAGAAGTCGTAAATAAGGAGTCAACATAGGAACAGTTGTAATATTCCGAAAAACTGAATTTTTTTTTTTTTTATAATTAATTTCTTTTGAGCCTTAAGCAGCCGAAGCAATATAATGCTCGTGTGGCTGAACCGGCTCAATTTTGAACATTACCAGACTTTTTGAGAAGAAGAAATATCTGGTAAAGGGAGGAGCCAGCCAGGGGATTCGATCCGAGAAACCTCCGATCATCGTAGGGGCCGAAAGATTATCCAGAATTGGCCAGAATAGTTCCCATAGCCGCTGAAGGAGCATGGTAGCCTCTCACACTACCCTCGTCGGCAGTCTTGGCGGAGACTTTGCCAAGATCCCTTTTCCAGGGATTCGACCAGACCCGCAAACCTCCAGCAATTAGGCTGAGCTCTCTCACCGCTCAGCCACGATAACCACAGTGAAAGAAAGTAGCAAGATTGAAAACTACGAAAACAAAAGAATGTGAGGAATGAAAGTTACTTCTACCAGAAGTCGTGCTATACAACCGCAAAATATATTCATTTAACATAGGAGCTTAGTATGACTCATACTGGCAGCTCGTGTTGAAGTGTTTTCAAGACTTTATAATACAGTACACACTTTCAGCTTGTAAACACAGACTCACAAATCCCACACACTTTTCATCAAGCAGACCTACAACACCAAACGACTCCCTTTCAGCATCTCCAAAACTCGTTCAAAGAAAACCATTAGACTTGTCAAGTATACTCGCATGAAATGACAGAAACTTGTGGCACGATAACCTTCATCTCTTTCACTATCATTCGAATTGGAAGGCTCCTTCCAAATTGTGCTGAATCACACTATGGGATTCTCTAGAAAGGCAGCCAAGCGATGGGCACTTGTTCTCAACAATCCGGGAGAACGAAATGCTGCGGAACTACCAAAAAAATAAATAATGCAAACCACTCTTCAATAAGTTTTCCTTTCATCTTGTGTTCCCTAATTGCTGGGTTAGCATACAGAAGCCGTTACAAAACAAAAAATTAGAAAGACAAGGGAAAAAATCTAAGACAACGAAAAGAAAAAAAAGCGAAGGAAAAAAACAGACAAAGGAACCGAATTTTTGAACCCATGAAATCAACGGGCAGACCTCGCACTGCTGGATGCGTACTTTCTTTTCAGGATACAGTGTAAACTCCAATGACAGTATCCATGCTCAATTTGTACACGTAAGCAGAAGAAGTCCTGCCTTTGCGTCATGGAACGAATTTCGTCGATTAAAGAATCAGGACAACACAATGTTCCTTCAGTTGTAAAACACTTACTTTTTTTTTTGTCGCAAATCTGCTTTTTCCCTGATTTTTCTTTGGTACAGACGTTGGGTATATAACAGGGCCGTGCTGACCAATGTGGGTGGGAGGGGATCCCAACCTGGGCGCTCCTCTGGCCTGAAAATCGCCCACTTTCTTTCCTTAATGTGAATTAAAACTGCTTCACGGTCACTGAATTATGTCCAAGATTCTTAAACTTTAGGCTCTGGCAGAGACTAGATTTAGCCTCTGAGGGCTGGACTCTAGGGAGTCTGGTTCTCACATCTCCTTTAGGGACCATTCCACCAACTTTGCCCAGCGTTGTTTGCATACCAGTGGTATGCCCCTCGTCCTCTGGATTATTCCCACCCGCGCCCGTCAGTAACCAGTCTGGCCCTGGACAGTAACCCCTACATTCTTGTTGCAGTATACATAAGATACCACAAGATAGTGGTGTTTGGGCTTTTAACTTTCCCTTCTGTTTGAGGAAATTATTGGCAGATAATTAAATGCGTGTGTGATGCATGGGCTTCATGTCCTATCAGGGGACGTCTCATTCATTAATACCTTGTGATTATTGTTAATGAAGAATGTTCTTTTTTCTTAGCAGTTTGCTATTCCAATCGAGGCCCAAATTGTTTTAACACATAAAAACTCTAAATTAAAGGTGCATGTATCCATGTTGGCTTTCCTGTATGACTCAGTTTTGCAACATTAGTTCAAACGTATATGTAAATGTTGCCGACACAGTCATTTTCTTGTTTTTTTCTTTCGTGCGAGATGATTTTACAACACTAACGATAACGTTTGTAAATGTTGCAAACGCTATTCTCAACGGGTCGCACGACATACCGGAAGGATTTATGTGCCTTCAACCCATCAATAGTTGTCAGTGATAACCCCAAAATCCAATCCGTGCAAGAATGTTGTCTTTCAAGATGAATCAACACTCTGACAAGCTTTTTGGTCTCTCAAAAATCATATCCATTATCAAAGAATGGCGGTATAGCGACATTATTCCTCTCCTGTTTGGGGCTCTTAAATTGTGACCAAGGCTAAAAAGGAATTTTACTGGCCGAAAGTTTAATGTGGGTGTGTTTTTTATAATCTTATGGGCTCCATGTCCTGACAGGGGACGTCTCATTTAAATTCCTTTGGTTTCTGTCTATACGAGTTTGTAGTTGTTGACTGTCGTTCTTTATTTCTCCTCTCTTTCTTTGTGTCACAAAGGAAAACAAGCAGTTGAAAAAGTTTGGCCACTCAATAGTTTCGTTGGTCCTCTGCACGATATGAGTTGTATTATCGTCTGCAATCTCGTGTTGTGCCGTTTGTACAACATGATTTACAGCAACGGCGCTCAGAAAGATGATTGTTTTCTTGAAAAGTATACTGTACAAAAGAGAACAACGAGAAAATAGACGTTTTTCTTTCTTCCTCCAAAAGAGAGAAACAAGAGAAAAAAAAAAACCTCTTTTTCTTCGAAAGCTTGCACCATTTACGCGCAGTGTTTGTGACAACAAATGCTCTCTTTCGGGGTGAGATGTGTCTCTTTGCCGGACGAATTGCCCCACATTAGAGGCATTATGGAGGGTTCGTTCGTGTGGCCGAGGCACTTGGCTGCTGTTACTTGCTCTGATAAATGGCCACGCTCATCGCTCGGCAACATCTCTTCCGAACTCTCTCTCGCTCTTTCCGTTTCTTTGGGTTGGCCTCGTCGAAGATGTTGGGGGCTCGCTGGCCAGCAACAAGAAAAGACTGATAGTGGCAACATAATGAAGAAACCGAACGAGCGTTTGATGATGGAATGAGTCCATAAGAAAGAAATTCGCTGCCGTTGCTGAAGGAAAAATGGGCCCCCGCGCGAGCATTAGAGGAAACGGACGGCTTGACCTGCGAAATAAAGGGTTGTATATATACAGAAAGAGAGAGGAAATAGAGAGATGCGTGTGGCCTGGTGGTCCACATAATGTACAAAGTTGCTGCACTTGTATAGATGATTTCCTGTGCAGATCTTGAACGGTTGTTTATTGTTGTGTAAAAGTTGGTGAAGCGAACGGTAAATTGCGTAACAAACTCGTAAATAGTGCGAGGAAGGAGTATAAATAGAAAAGGGTCAAGCCACCAAATTGAATGTTAAAGGGTCAGGGCTTTTATTTTCAGTTAATTTGATTTTAAGTGGCAGACCACATCATTTTATTCACTGTCTAACGGCCATTCTGTTGTAAACTAGATTTTCATGAGCCGGTATTATGAGTTGGGATATGAAACGTCATGAGTTGGGGGAAATTAACTATGTTTGCCTAGACCACCTTCTTAACAACAGTGATTATGATGGGTCTTCCCACACGTTTGTGCTTTTCCTGATTTTTCCTCTTTATTCTAGAAACAGTTTAAGTTGGGCGCGACGTTTGTCCATAAGGATGTGTGTCTAGGTTAGGTTCGCCTCCACTATAGCCAACAAGTCTCTCTCCATTTTTTCTGACCAGATATCTGGTGTTTGCGAATGGATAAGGTCAAGTTAGTGTCATAAAATATTTTCCTTTTTTTTTAAATTCTGTGCCATACAAGCTAGGAATATGCTCAGCTTCCATTACATAACGTGTGTAGAAAAATGTGACGTCATTTCGCGCAAGCGAATCGAACACGAACCAAGTTGGTGGCCACTGCTGCATAAACGAAAGTAGTGACGATTTAACTGACTGATTACTAATTAAAACCTGACCGATTTTAATGAACATGATTACAAATGAGTCTTTGCACCATTAAGAATTAAATCGACGATCCCGTCAGATGTAAAACTCAAGTGCCTTCTAAATGTTATGCAAATCACATTTGTGCTTGGTGTATTATACGTACCTTCAAAGTAGATATTTGCACAGCTCGTCTGTGTCTCGAAACCGAAACCGCTCCAAATAAACCCTACACTCTAGTTTTTGCCTTTGCCAGTAGTAGCGCTGAAAATGCTAAAAATTTCAGCAGCACCCAGACCCACATACCCCTAACTGCATACCCAGTTTAATCCTGATTTGAAAAACTGTTTGAACGAAAATCGCTGGATAAACAAACAGACAGACAGACAGGTAATGTCAAATTTAAGTATGAATGTATCTCAGGAAGTTTCTTTCGGTAATAAGTTATAGGAATTTTAAGTTGTAGTGTGGGTGAGGACGAGATAATCATATAGACTAGTCATTTTCTTCAGGAACAACAGTAGAAACAATGCTTATTTCCCGTTCCACACCCTGCGATTAGATTAACTTGGGCTGATCATCTCTTATAAAACGTCGCATTTGGCATCAAACTTCCTCAACTCGTGCTATAGAGCGCCATATAAAACAGATCAGAAACGTGGTACAATGCTGATGCGTCCCCTGACAAACGAACTTCAGCTATTAATGACTCAAATCGTCAGCTTTAACGACTGGTCTGGTAAGAATGCACTCACAGGGAAAAGAGGCGGACCCTGGCTACAGGTTCCAGCCGAGCTTAGCGTAGCATACAACGGAGCGGAGTATGGAAACTAACGATATGAGAGTCTTGACAAAAACGCTTTATCAGTAACGCTTCATTTTCGAGGGTGGCCGCACACCAAAATCGACAAAACGTCGTTGCAAGACGAAACGTCGCGAGACGTCGCATCTGGTGGAGAGACCCCCGTCACACGAAACTAGGAGGCGCTTCGCTTTGATGCCTGAAGACGTCTTGTGACAACTTCACATCCGGCATGTGGCACTCAGCTCATTCCTATGGTTTTGGAGACGTCTCCATTACGCTGAGACAGGTTTCGACAAAATGTCCTGTCGTGCGACGTTTTGTCGATTATGGTGTGCGGCCACCCTAACTCATCATGACCCTAGCTCACCTACAATAGCAGGAAAATAATGGAAATGAAATGAATTGTTCGTTAATTTTTTTTTTAAAGTCCAAAGTAGAAAGATTATTTTAGATGGATAAAAGAAACAGAGTGGCATAGATGTGATAAGGGATTGGGCAGGGCGCTAAGCAGTGAGAACCCAGGTTGAGAATTTAGTCTTTTCACTGTCAGTCGATTGTGATTGGACGAATTTATTACACGATCAAGAGAACAAATTTCTGCCAGGGAAATTCTCAATAAGATTATTCCGCACAAGGTTCAACTCGGCGACCAATTTTGGAACATGCAGTCTAGTATGACCCTTTAGTTCATATGATGACACTAAATCTCGAGGAGCAGTGCAAGGAGAAATTCAATAGCACTGTTACTGATATCCCCATGAAATTACACATCATTGTTTCTGATAACACTATTCACTTTACAGACAATATGCTCAAATATTTCCATAGCTATAGCAGAGAATCAATAACGCAATTTAAAACTAACGAGGCTTCGTATTTATAGGCCACGACGCGCACTGCCAGTTACGACTGTTTCAAATGAAAAGGCACGTTGTCTTTTTTTCCTTGGGATGTAATAACACACTAAACATTTGCATCAGCTGACTGTCTACCACAAGCACTGGCGAAATCAAGTTTACTAAACGTGGTGGTTAATTTACAAGCCAAACTAATCTGGTCGTGTATCAACGCAAAGCGCCAATGCAGACAACACCACATCTGTATGACATGCCATTCCTTCTTTTATTATAAATAACATATGCGTTTAATTCAATTCAGTTAAGGATTATCTAATTCATTTAAGGATATCTACATTAATTTACAGATCATTAATATTGGCGAATTACAGCTATCTGTACTGAAGTAGATATTTATCATTGAATGGCACATACCTGTAAGTGAATTACAGAGCTCTTCAATTAAATTACTGATATCTATAATTAAATTCTAGATATCTGTTATTCATTTGAAGGTATCTGTAAATGGCACGTATTTACTGATATCTTTATAAGAATTACAGGTGCTAATTCAACTGCAGATGTCTGTAATTGAATTACAGACATCTGTAATTCTATTACGTACAGATGTCTGCAAATAAAATTAATTATAGATATCTTTAATTCGTCTAAAGATATCTCATATTCGAGCATGTTTAGTTTACAGATATCAGCACTAGAGTGACTAATATCTGCAAATCAAATGAGTGACTTCAGCTCCGCAGGTAGACTTGCTTTGTACTCGTCTGTCTTGTATTACCACTTCTGTAATGCGCCTGCGCAACGAAGTTGACAACTTGGATTATATTTTAGGCAAACATCTTAAAGGTACATACATACTAATGCATTTTGCGACATTAGTTCAAACGTATGCCAACACAGTCACTGTGTTGTTTTTTCTTTCGGGCGAGATGATTTTGCGACATTAACTCTAACCTGTGTAAACGTTGTAAACGCTATTCTCAACGGGTCGCACGACATACTGGAAGGATTTATGTCCCTTTAACTTTGTATTCGGGGATTTGTTGGCATTAAGTCCTTTAAGTCTTTACACCGTTTTATTCCAGAAACTCCTAATGCACTAAATGATTCGTCAAAAATCATAATTTCGAATAGCGTCGAGAGATAGTGCCATCTCTAATCGGGATTTACTATAGTTTGTTCCACATTATGTTTGCAGGAAATTGACTGTATGACACCACTTTTCCTTGCACTATGAGTGTAAAAACAAGTGGATATCATACTTGTAGACTCTATACAGTTACTGTTAGTGTCTACGAGAGGGATTGTTTTTGCACTCATAGCAGAAGGAAACGTGGCGTCATACAGTCAGTTTCCTGCAAACATAATGTGGAACAAACTATGCTTTGCACGTTAGGTCTAACACGAATGAAAACGCAACTTAGCTATCACGAGTGGGAAAGACAGTATGCCCCTAGTTGTCATATTTAAAACGGAGCAATTTATAGTAGTATGGTAGAAGGAAAGGCAGTGATTTGGAGAACAAGAACTGTTTCACCAATTTGCGTCAGGGGACAGCGCGACGTCACTCCAACGAAATATAGTTCATAAAAGTAGCGTACAGCGTGGGGCGTTATTGCTAGTGTACAGTTTCACTGCTGGCCTAATTTCAACTTACCTTTAGAAGTTTGGAATGTTCTTACAAGGTTACACATTTATTTCAAACAGTTTTCAAGTTCGAGGAATCGGCCACACTCCAACCAACCTACACGGCCAAAAATGCGAATAGATAGCTCTCCAGACCCAGATTGTGGTGGCAGCATCAAAGGGTTTCGGCTTTCTTTGACTTCGGAACAGCCTTGGATCGGTATTCAGCCAACGAAAGAGAGAGAGAGAGAGTGAGAGGCTTAGCAGGTCCATCCAACCACGGAGAGAAAGCGACGAAACCACAATTCAATTCCCTTCTCTTCTTCATGGCGCCTACGACACAATGGCAAAGCTGCTGAATCACACACGCCTAATTCCCGTGATCATCAATAATTTTGGGAATCGCCTCTTCCAGGATTGAAGGAAAAGACGTCCTGACACCTCCGCCCGCTCATGCCTCCCACCTACCCACATAACACCCTCTTTTTTTTTTTAATGTCCTTTGTGTTGTATTCTTCCTCCTCCCTGTACGGCTTTCAACCGCTGCGGAACACTCTTTTCTTCAACACGTGTTCCAACTATCTGATGAAATATCGTCAGGCTACGGTTAACACAAAATTAAATAGAGAAAATAAAAGTGCTTATCCGTACAGCGTTATAACTTTATAGGTCAAAAAGGAACAGAGAAAAACTTTTGCCGTACGACCTTTTTTTTGTGCTTTTCAACACAAAGCATAATTTGTTTGTCAAAGACAATGCGACTATTTTCATCCGGCGAAATTTTGTCCCGTTCTAGTAAATTGCAAAAAAAAAAAAAAAATTGGGAAACGGGACTGTTACGCACCGACGGTTACACGTATTACCAGAATTGTCGAGTTCACCTAGTAAGGATGCACTGCTCGTCATCAGTAATCGGCTGATCATCGCCATGTTGAAATTTATCAATACAGCCAAATCCTTCGGTAATATCAAACAATGGTTCAAAGTAGTCTGATGTTTAGCATGACTGTCTTGTGTGCAAGAGGTCGCTGTTTCGAACCTGACGTCAGCCACCCCATATTTTCGGGCAGAGAAGAGCCCAGTGATGCCTCGTGCTCGTGTCGATTGTGGCATGTCAAAGATCCGAGGAGCTTCCGATTGGAATTACCTAGGAAAATTATCCCTCGTGCCTTCTGACGCCATGGTCAGCTGGGAGCGCGATAGAAACCTCCACAGATGAACACCGACCAATATTTACTTAGGCAATACAGATTGAAAACTTGAGTTTTCTGATTTTATAGAAAAATAGAGCAGACCAATATTGATTAAACCGAGGTTCGCTAGTGCATTTGATGAATATCAGTTTCGGTATAATGTTACTGTTAGCCAGGCTATCTTTAATATTACCCAGCTGCTAATCTCGTCCGTGCAAAAATAAACCATAAATCACGAGATAAAGGGTTAAGTGACTCAAGGATTAAACGTCTCAATGCACCATCTTAAGCGCAATTAGTATTAAAAAAAGCTTAAGCCTATGAAATATGGATGTAAGCCTTAAATAACTTAAGCTCTAAAGGAACAGAAACAAGAAAAAGACATGTAAGCCATCAGCTTCGCACTAATACGCATTAAATAATGTCCAACATCCCGAAAAAAAAGTTGGAGCTTCTTTTGAAGCGACACCGATGCCTTACGTGTCTTTTTCTTGTATCTGCTCCTTTACATCATTAAATTTTTTAAATATTGTAGTCATATTAAAATAGCGTTAAAAAGGCTCTGGTCCTTGCTAATACCTACATTTTAAGATATAAAAATTGAAAATCGGTTCATTGGTTCTATCTCTAGGTGAGGGCAAAGAGTCTTAACAACAACGACAACAACAAGGAAATTCGATTGTTGTCTTTAAAAGTATTAATGCAGTGAAATAGTTATGACACGACCCCAAACCACCAAGTTCGTTGAACACTGTTATTGTGGGCGAAACTAGGGAAAATAGGGTTTCAAAGTTTGACGTTTAATATGGTAGTTCATGCTGAGGTTTACATAAGGACATATGTCACGGTCTTACGAACCAAGAAACTAGAAAGTTGACAACTGCATGATTTTTTTTTCGTTGCAGTTGACGTTGTTGCTGTTGTCGGTTGTGTAACGATTAAAGAAAAAAAGCATAGTTATCACCTTCATTCATGCTAGCGTGTTATAACAACTAACGTCATGGAATTTTAAAATAATCATATCAAAATCCAAAACTGCAGAAGGCTATCAAGTTGAGAATGGCTCGACCCTTTAATGGAGTGATATCAACAGATCTAAACATTGGCCAACTTAATTCCATCGATTTCATAGTTCAGGGATTAAATGTTGATATTTTTGTTTTAACATCTGAAGCATTATTGTGGGTGTGATTAACTTGGTTAAATGTTTTGATATCATGCAATGTAATGTCTGTTGGTATCACTTCTTTAAAAGGGTCGAACTTGCCGGCCCTTTTATCAGCTTGTTTTTCACATACCACTTTTTTTCGGAGGTGGGGCATTAACTCAGCGAATGTTTTGATTTTTTTATACATTTTGGATTTGTGAACTACCTGTGATACTGATTTCTTTTTTCCTCCATTTCTATCCCAAATTACTAACTGGAACAGAAGGCCATTTTCTACTGCTAAATCCCATTGTTTTTCATTAATAAGGTGCACGTAAATATTTGAGCCCAAGGCACTTATGGTTACGTATTACAGATATCAAGAGCAGATGACAATAATGCTATGCACGCCAATGCATATCGTGACAATGACGATGCACGGGTCCAGCTAGTCTACATTGTGAATAGCGTAAGCGAGCGAGGAACCAGCAACACCAATGCCACAAACTTCTGCAATAAGGGTAAAGGAAGCCACCGACGGGTGCGCCCAACGTTCTGTAAAGGTGTATTATAGTAGTAAGGCGAGGATGCATGCCGTCCATGAGGAGTACTAGCTAAATATGCTGCCCCCGACGACACTCTGCTCTCTTCTCTGCCGCACATGTCAACGCACAGCAAAGTAATTTCATCGGACGTTTCATCAACTCGCCGGCAACTCGTTCCGTTAAATTAGGTAGACCCGGCTACGCAGCTGACCTACAGTTGTAAACTAAAAGGCCGCAAGAGTGAATGGTTCTTGGTTGAGTGACTCTGGCTTCGTCCGTTTTTCTTGTCAAAGGGGTTTGTTTTTCTCTGGATTTTCGCCAAAGGGATGCACGCATCACTTCAAACCCTGCACGTTTTTATCTTCACCAACTCTTCTGACGAGCCTGAGTGAACCCAACGACTTTTGCTTGAGCACTAAAGCTTTTACTATGCCGCCTACCTAACAGAACAACCAATAAAAAAAAAAATAAAAAAAACGCGTTCTGCTTTTTAAACCAAACCTCCACAAACTCACTTGTTTCTTTGGAGTGGTCAAAAAGTTTCAATTCTGCCGCATGAAATAAGTTTGTTCGAGTATTACGATTTCTAATATAATTTCCCTCTCATCCTTTTATTAACCGTTTGGGTTTTTACGAAATTGTTACAACTAATTCATAAAACCGAAATAAAAATACAAAATCACGACTTTTTCAGGATTTTTCGTGACCGGATAAGAAAATTCGTGACCATTTAAAAACAAATTTGTTACGGAAATACATAGGCTGAAAACAAAGGTTTATTATATAAAGTGAGTGCTGCAGGACTAAAATAAATAAAAATATAATAAAACGTAGTCCGAGCACAAAGAATTGCCAAAAAGACTCTCCTCGGTTGTTTTGACTTGGGGGTGAGATTCATCAATTGCGCGTCATCCAGTCGTTGTTTAAAAAAGTTAACAACTTATTCGGAAAAAAAATCATGGTTGCCTGGAAAATAATCATGACTTTTGCAGGATTATCATAAATGTAACCAAAAAATCATGACTTTTGCAGGGTTGTCCTGTGTACAAACAAAAATCATTACTTTTGCAGGATTATTACGACTGTTAAAAAAAAATCACGAGTTTTGCAGGATTATCATGATTAATAAAAAACTGTCAGGAATATCAGGAAAATGTGCTTAGTCGACACCCTGTAATCGCTGCAATGGAAAACGCAGATTAGCCTAGCCATCAGGCAAAGAATTCACGCAATTCAGCAAAAAAATAACAACAACCGTGGCTCGCCACCCACATTTAGATTTCATGTGATACGGTACTTTTCTTGATTTTAGCCTAAAACAATTAATAAGAACAAAAGTTCAGCTTTTAAAACCAAACATTACCTAATAAACAATTTAGTCATTCCTGACAGTCAGTGGGGCCAGGGTATAACTACCAAACTTCTTCAGCGACTATGGGATCTATTGTGGCCTGAGCTCGACCTTATATCAGTGCCCTGCGATGAATGGAGGTTTCCCAATTGGAACCCGCGAGTTAGCCCCTCCTATTATTTCATTTTTTCTCGTTCTAAATGTTTGGTTAAGCTGGTTCATCAATACGAACATCAGCTTGCTTCAGAATTAGCGGAGATTATAACATATACATATACATATCATATCTTACCTTTTCCAAGCCTACGTAAGGCTTTGGCGGTATGGTAGTTGCGGCTACTAATATCTCTCGTATTGCTTTCTTCACATGTAAAGCATTAGCAAAGGCGTTAGTAGCCGTAATTACCGCCAAGGTCCCGCGTAGGCTTGGAAAAGGTATAGCTGCAATCAATATCTAGTTAACTTTCTATTCTGAATGCCAATATGTTCATTTTACTTGGTTTGACGGGCAGTGCCTGATGAGGGCGGAAAACTTAGTTGAAAAACTATTACTGAATCCTACCGAAAATTCTCTGTATTCAGAACTCGTTCACACCTAGTTGTAGATCTCTATCGCTTCCCCTTTCCAAATTTTTTTACCTTGTTTCCATCTCATATTTTCTAGCCTTTTCTCATATTTTCACTAGTATCTGCAATAGAATATTATGAACAACCCGTACGTAACAAGTAACAAATTTATATGATTTAGCGTACAAATCACGGCTTATCACTTTTTGCTGAGTCAAACTTAATACGGTTGTCTTGATTTCAGGCTTGAATAAAAAGTCACGAGGCAACATCAATTATTTTATATAAAATTTGGGACAACACCAGAGTTCGAAACAGCAAGCAGCAAAGTCAGCTAAACGACTCAGATTTTAATCATAGGTTAAAGGCAGGTGGCCACCAAACGAAAGCTTGGAGCATGGAGCAGTATCTAGTTCTCTCTGGCTTGCTCACTAAGCAAAGGACTGCACAAAGAAATATCTTTTAACACAACAAACAAGCCAGTGCCTCCTTAATTATTGATTACAAATTTGGTACGTCCTCGTGAACCTGGAAGCAAGCAATAAAAATGTACGATATTAATGCTACTAGATGGCGCCTCGGTAAAACATAAAGAACCCTGGTGCCATTTAGTGTCATTAATATCGTTAACCTTTACAGCTTGCTCCCAGGTACACGAGGACGTCCAAAATTTTTACTCAATAATTAAGGAGGCACGTGGCTTGTTTGTGTGTCTAAATCTATTGCTTTGTGCATTTCTTTGCTTGCTGTAAGAGAGAACTCGATAGGGCTAAATGCTGCAGAAGATGGAATGTCAATAAAACATAAAATACGCCATCGTTCTGTCTACTGCTTTACGAAAGCAGAAGGGGAAAACGCTGCTGCACAGATTAATCAAATAAAAACAGTATAAAAAATTTCCAAAATTTGCGTTTGTGGATTAAGATAAATACGATTAAGATTAGATAACATAGGCTGACGAGTTTCAGCTCAGTGAGTAGGATTTAAACGTTTACCATCCTCTGGCAAATTACCAGATTGCACAGCATTCAAACGTTTAAACGGTGTGTTTCCTGATCTAATAACTGAAAAACGTTCGGGGTGAGTGTACTTATTTCTTCATATGCAAGTTTTGGCTTTAAATTTCTATAGAACCGTTAGCAAACAGTCTTTTATTATCCGAAAAGAAATTCAGTGTAGTAAAACTGAGCCAATGAGCATCAGAAGGCTCCCAAGATTTTATATTACTTAAAAAAATAAAAATCTTGAACGCCTCCTGACGCTCATAGGCTCAGTTTTCAACCTTGCTGAACGTTTAAAAAGAGAAACAAGTATTATGAAGTACAGTAAGTGGAAAGGCACACCTGATTTGAACCGGGAAGGGATTTGAACCAGGGAAACCTTCGATGACCGAGGTGAAGTCCAGGATTCGCCAGGATAAACCCTGTACACCTCACAACTGTAACTGTGCTATAATCCTACAAAATTTCTTTCGTTTGAGAACACTTCAGGTGGAAGTCAACTGAACACGTGAAATGTCTTAATTCGACCACTTTTGAAGTGTTGGGAAGTGTTCTTAATAAGAACATGCGAAGTGCGCAAAAAACCTGTGGATAAGCACACTTGAAGTGTTCTGAGAGTGTTCTCATCGGAAGTGTTCTTAACTTTACTTTGTGAACTATAGTCAGTGCAGGTGCAAAGAGCTTGGTAGTCTCTCTTATCCTCGTACAGCACTGACTAGTGAGGACTTTACCAGGGTCACCTTTACAGGCACTGGCCAGATCAGTTTCTCTGAACAACTACGCAGAGTTTTACCATGACTTATACGGGATGACCAATTATCTGAATGTTTACTGATGCATCTGAAGAAGATTCCGTTTGTGTTCCGACAGTAAAATGTCCACTGACTGCAAAAACGAACGTGAAGAAGCTTCCGTCGCTCCCCCGGAATGTTTTTACGAATATCTTTGCCCTCGACCTCTGTCTAACTCGTCCGCATACGAGTATCATATAATCCTCGACTTTACAATGAATAGCAGTCAGTGGCTTCATTAAATAACAGTATTCTCCGAATCGGTGCGTCCCGATCACCCTCGAAACCAAGCTAGTTTATCACGAGCTACAAATTCTGAATATTAAACACATCATTGCGATTAAAACACAAAGCATACTTGGCATGCAGAATTGGTCTTCAAAGATGCAACAAATGTCTCTCCTTGCCAAGTCAGCGCGACGTTTACTAACCAACCAAACCAAGTCATGTGACGACCACCATAACCATAAAAGAGACAATCAAACGGAGTCAAAACTTATTTTTTTGCCATTCTATTATCAACTGGTCGCACCCATTAACCAACCCTTCCTTCTTGGCGCAAAAACGTGCGTCGACTATCGATGTTCAATCTTTAATACTCACACCTCCTTATCTGATGCCACAGACACCTTCAGCTGGAGAAGAAAAGGAGGAGAGGGGCGGGAATGGATAAATCAGCAGTTCAAATTAAAAATTTACAACCTCACGTTTACAGCCTGCAACAAGAATCACAGCCTTTGGCATTGGGGATGGTAAAGTGGACCAAAAGGTCGTCTAAGCGAAGTCGTCCACAATGCTCAAAAAGCAAAAATGCGCCAACTTTGCATTCTTGCGTATCGCCATTCCGGCCCATTCTGTCAACAGACTTTGGAAACCCATGGTCACTAAGCTATCCGGCCCGACCTATAACCAACATTAGGGTGGTAGACAAAATGGCCGCCACGACTGGCTCATTTCGTCGAGGTCAAACAAACCGCATTGTGAATCTTTGATTGATGAGTCGCAACATCAATTGGTAGCTAGTTAAGTGGCGGTTTTCAAAATAACAGTTTTAATTTTACGTAGATTTGCATGACACATTTTTACTATCGATATAAGTATTTTTAAATAGATTTTAAAGTTACCACTCAGCCACAGTTAAGCTATTTCTCTGCGCTCGGAATAAAGAGCAACACGTTCGTGTAGCCAGAAAGGGGATTCAAGGTAAGGAACGTTGGCAGTCTTTTAGCTATAATATTGCCCTCAGCTGACAGACACATCAATCGAATCAGTGGTGCTTTCGACGGCCATATTGTCCAATCTGGTGGCGTATGCTATTTTTCATCCAAGATTCGGCCAGTACTGTAGTAGAGCTCTGGGAAATCTTGTCGGTTTCACAAGTTCGCCACTTGGTATGATGGAGCCACCTACTAAACCTAGCTTTGCCTTAATAATGCAGTTGCTATTTCTGGCGCGACTAAGCCTGCCTTTCCTTCAGGGGGCTTGCTGAACCCCCACATTCGTCAGTAACAGAAAATCACAAAGTATTTACTGGTAATTTCTCACAGACATATCATTTTATTGAATAAGTGTAAAAAAAAAACAATACAGAATCTTCATCATATAAAAGCAAAAACAAAAATTAAGTATGGCATTACAACACACACACACACCCCCCCCCCCCCCCAAGTGCAAAATTATCCCCAAATCCCCACCACCAAATCTACCTGCAACCACACTACCTTACTCCACTAAGTTTCTCATCAATTGTTTCTCATCACTAAGTTACACCTCATCAATTGTTGCCAGTATAACTGTTCGTGAAATACAATTTCACTTCTTTACTTTTTTTTAACTTTTCAATAATTTTTGTGGCAGTTTATTAAAAATATTTGGTATTGAATAATTTCTGCATTGCTTACCACAATCAAGAATGGTTCCAGAAACATTACAGCTATAGGTTGTTTTCTTCAGTAAATCTCATTTTGTTTCAGTGACTTCCTTATACTTATTATCATATTTCGTGGACGATTATAAAATCTTTAAGTAGGTTAACTTTTAAAGTATTGTACTTTTCATAAATACTATTAGTTTTAACGCCATCGTGTTCTTCGAACAGAATTTTAACAATTTTTTTTGTTCTTTTTTCAAAGTTGTGTAAATTTTTCATGCCCATAAATACCAATACCATATCTCAAGATACTTTCAATCCATGCATATATAGTACAGATCAACTTAATTTTGTTATTAATAATACATTTTCATTTGTACATCAATGGCAATGTTTTACATAGTTTCTTAATGACGCATTGTATGTGAGGTTTAAATCTATATTTAATTATTTATTATCAATGAGAATGCCAAGGTATTTCACTTCTTCAACTTCTTCAGTTTTATAACATTTAAGTCTGCAATCAATGAGATTACACGAGTTTGTATGGACATACACGGTTTCCTAACCACTGATTTTTTTATTTGGTGATTGAATTTTTATAAATAGCGTTTTTCCTATTTACTAAAACTTCATTTAATCTGCACTAATTAACTATGTTTTTTAATTCATCCTGTATTTGTTTAATCATTTACATATAACTATTTTAATTAGCAATCAAAATTATGTCATCCGCAAATAAATGTATCCAGGTACCAATTTTATTATTTATTTTTTTAATGTCATTGATATAAATCGAAAAAGGTAGCTGACTCACTACGGTGAAGTCTCGTTTCGACAAATTCCGTTAAGTCAAATCTAATTCGACAAAATTTTAGGTACACGAAATGTAATACCTTATTTCTGTGTAATGGGGATTTAAAAAGCAAACATTTTACAGAGACAATCAATAACAGAATAAAAGCAATTGATTTATTACAGTATTTTAACCATGCTGCAAGACGAAATCACGTGAATATATTCCACGACTGATATCTCGAAGAAAGATCTTCATCAAAATGTAACATGGGAAAAATGTTGCTAGCAGGACAATAAACCCCTGTAAAGTTAAAAAAATATCGTAACTTGTGCTCACGTTTGAGGGAATTAAAACGACAGTTAAATGAGGGGTATAGAGATGTGTTTCAGTACATCGATGCTGTCAGACAACCAAATTCATTCAGAAGGCTAAGATTTGTTGTGTTTTTTCCGAGTACTGGTTGATTTTAATGTATTGCTTTAAAGTGGCACTACAACCGATTGAAAACGTACGAAAATACCGTGGCGCCATCTAGCGGCAATTATATTGTTAACCTTTATAGTTTGCTCCCAGGTGCACGAGGACGCACCAAATTTTCATTCACTAAAAAAGAGATCGTTGCTTGTTGGTTTCGTTAAAAGAAATGGCTTTGTGCATTCCGTCGCTTGATGCAAGCAATTGCTAGATGGTACTACATAGCGCAAGATGTTACCAGATTTTGCAGACTTTCAATCGGTGATAGTGGCTGTGTTGTGTTAGTTTTAGTCGTTCACCATCTTGATGAACGTGTAGTTTTATTTTGTGGCATATTTTAGCTTTTTTCACTTTTTTTTTATTAATGTTCCTAGATGATTTTTAATGCACTCAAATAGCCTACTATGTATTTGAAAATAAATCGCTTCTTTATTACGTTCAGTATTTTCTTTTATGTTTGTACACACTGTTTGTGTTTGTGTATAAATGTTTTACCATTACACGGGAATAATGTATTAAATTTAGTGTGCCACAAATTCCATGAACTGGATTTGGCAAAACAGGATTTCCCCTTTTGGCGAAAGCTTTTAATCTGCTTTCATTTTGGCAAAACGGGATTAGGTGAAACGGGACATGCCCGTCATTACTGACTCTTGTGGCACACATACATAATATATCCATCAAAGTCACTAATTGAGTGTATTATGAATTTTAGTTGCAGCGTTTCTCTCACTAAAATAACCTTTGAAAATAATGTGCATTTTCCTACGCATACCCACTATGTCTGGAATAAGGAAGTCATATTCTCATCCACATATTCAGTTCCCGTTACCATTTGAAGCACATTGTCATTCTTACCACTTTTTTTTTTCATTTTAATCCACTTGTCTCTAATTTCTCTCTGTTTAAATTGCACTGTAAGTTTTCATTTTTTTCTTTATCCCTGTTTGGCATTCTGTGCGCTTTTTTCAATCATGGCACGTTTTTCGTTGTTTCGATTAAAGTTACATTCTAACAACAATTTCATAAGAAAATGCAGTTTTATGGTTGGCTTTTGAACATATCAACAAATAAATACTCTTAAGAATTTTCTACAATATACAAAATTTGAACCCGTGATCCCGACTCAATTTCTCCATACTTTATCCACATCAACAATCTTAACCAAATTGAGCGACTGCTTGCATTTCCCAACACGAAACAAAATCTAATTAAAAGAAAAAAAAAAGGTCCTAAAGCATTCTCATCAAATATTCATTACTGATAAAGCTTCTATGAATTCATGAATTCCACATTTTACCGATCGATGCCAGCAAATCTCAACTTTTCAATGCGTACGAGCACATAGCGTTGCGTCGATGTAGCCATGCAGCCAAGCCCCCCGAGCAATTCTTTGTTTAGCCGTAAATTCAAACATGGTAGATGGTGATAAACATTCGTTTAAAATGGAAATCAGTTTTTACTGAAAGGGCAGAAGAGAGCAGCATGCACGATTTTCCCGCAAGACAATTCCGACGGCCCGTCTGTTTTACGGCACGAGATCGATCGAGCAGATACTAAGAAGAACGACGAACGGACTTTTCTTATTCTTTCTTCTTCTTCTTCAACAACAACAACCTATCGTGAGAAACCCATTATCATTCAAGCTTAAGTTTCCCGATATTTATTGCATTCAACCGTTCGGGCCGTATGCCCAGTGTACCATTAAAGGAATACGTAAATGAAAGGGGAAAAAAAAAGGAAAAAAAGTCACGGTAGTTCATAACTCACAGGCAATGGGTATAATCTTCGTTGAGTTATGCAAGGTAGAGAATTCAATAACAACCATTGTTAAATGGTAATATATAATGACACTTCATACTGGCGATTGTTATATTTAATTCTCACAATACTTTGAAGATAGCTTGTGCCTTTAAAGGACGCCGAAATGAACAAACGTAATTACGGAATCAATTCCTTGTAACACCCGCTTGTAAGTTCCGGTGTTTTTGACCTGCTATTACCACACGCATAGATTAGAAAGTAGCGCATCTTACCTCTTCCAAGCCCACGTGGAGCTCTGGCGGTAGTTGCGGCTACTAACACCTCTGCTAATGATTGGCTTTCAAAGCAGCACGAAGGCAAACCATTATCAGAGGTATTAGTAGCCGCAACCACCGCTAGCGTCCCGCGTAGGCTTGGAAGAGGTAAAGTGCAATCTAGTTAACTTTCTAATCTATGGCAGTAGTCTAACTTTTTAAATTCTTAGTAGTTGATTTCCTAGTCGATGACTCAGTAATCTTCGTTGAGGAGAGAGAGGTTCCGTGATGGCCCAGGTAGTGTTAGCGACTACCAGACTCTTTCAGCTGCTAAGGGATTTATTCTGGCCTATATCT
>JAHWFP010063872.1:0-15948 GCA_023313725.1 Lithobius niger
TACTAGGGAAATGGTTCAAATGACGTCACCTTCGTTAATCATCGGAAGTTTACTGAAACACGAAATTATTTTTCCGGCAACGCTCGGATTAGTTATGCCATATAATTTGTTATGCAACATTTGTAAATAGTCGGACTTTTATGGAAACACGAAAATTCTTTTTGGTCAGGGTACGTTAAAACGTGTTGTATTAGCGACATTAAAATGTCGTTTAGGCCTAATACGAAACACCTGCACTAAAGCAAACGAATTACAGGTTGGTTGACGAATTGTGATGTGGGCTAGCATCACTATGCCAAATAGAGCAAAACATCATAAAACTAACATCGTAATTCAAAATTACTTCGAAACTCGAAATCGAAACCGTAAAACAAAATTATTTCAGAGATCGTTTTGCGGAAAGAAAAAAATTATCAAACTGAATCCCACTCGGGGTATATAGCCATTGGCTCATTTTAGGGTCATAGAACTTTATACTCCCAGTAAAAGACATAGGTGTTATTTGAAAAGTGGTAGGTTAATTGAAAGAAAACGAATGTAAATATCGGAACAACTCGAATAAAAGCAGTAAGTCATAGACTAGACCAACGTTTCCCAACCGGGGAGGCGGGCCTCCCTGGGCAGGCACGGAGCAACTGCAGGGGAGGCGCGAGACGCAACCGGATCAATTTATGTCGCCTGGAATCTGTTGGTATACAGGAGCCAGGGCCTGGAGGGAATCGGGCATCGAGGACTGGGCGGTCTCCATCGTAACAATAGATGGAATAGACAAACTGAGCGTCGTGGAGGCTGCGCAAAAACGTGCGCAGAGGGTTGCAGGTCGGAGAAGAGTCTTCGGTTGCGTCTAAAGCGAAAGTGCATCATGAGATAACGACTAGCAGGAACTGGTGCATGAGCCCAGGCCGAGCTGTGAGGATCGTGACAGGAAAACGGAATCGGACCGAACATAGGTCCTACAAAGGTGGTGCTTGGGATCAACAGAATCATAGTGGATTGTACTGTGTAAGGGGCCCGAATCGTGCAGGGGCCTTGTTTCATGGAGGCTGTGCAGGCACATGCGCAGGGGGTTAGAGATCGTTGATTGACCATGATGCATGTATCGTCTAAAGAGGTCGGGATGAAGGTTCGTGTTAGGAACCGATGTACCTATGTCAAGAAGGCAGAAAGCTGGAACGTGATCCGCAAAAAGGCCCAGGCTGGGTGAATGGGCCCAGTTCGAGCCTTGGTGTTCGGGAAATGAAGCAGGATCGGGTTGAACCAGGTCCTACAAGGGCTAGAAGCAGCTAGGGAAAAGTCGTGTAGAGATGTAGGAAGGCAGCGGTCCGTATCCAGTAAAGAGCCCGGACCGTGCAAGGGCCTAGTTCAGTCTTACTGATGTCAATACAGGAACGGAATCGAGATGAGGGATCGAGGGGAAGGATCGTAACTTCTGGTTTTGTATCCTATACAATTTGCCATTTTCAGCTAGTAATGGGAAGAATCTTGGTAGAAGAGGCAAAGGGGCCCAGGCTGGAAGCAGTGGTGGGACCGAACCCCCAGCAAGAGGAACTGAACCAGGTCCAGATAAAGGCTTGATGTGCAAGTGGCAATTAACCTCAGTTGCAGAGGTAGATATTGGTGCCCCCCCCCCCAGGTCTCAAACCTGAGGACCGTGATGAGGAAGGACCGGAATCGAGGTCGTCGCAAGTAGAGTGGAACGAGCAAGCTGCAAAGATGCAGCCCCTTTCGCAGAGAATGTGAAACACATGTGACTGGTATCGAGAGGAATCGTAAACACGATCCGGTGGAATGGGTAGCAGAATTAGTCGTGATTCCCCATGAAGGTGCCAACCAAACCATGATTACGTTGGGCACACCCTTAACCATTAATATACGGCAAGGGGCACAGGAACCGGGACTGTTTGGCGAAGATTGAAGTTCCCTCCTTCTGGTTGGGTCGAGGAAAAGGGGACCGAACCCCCCTCCCTGGGATCGCTGAGCGATCCCCCCACCAGAAGTGAGGAATCCATATGCTAGTAGCTCTTGTGCTAATACTGTGTGAGAAGAATCGGCAGTTGAAAAAACCGAGGCCGAAACCGGAACCTCTTGAAGGCAAGGCGGATCACGGGCCACTGGATGATCGTTGATTACGACAGGTATTCCCAAGGAATCGGGAACCGTAACGACAATTGGTGAGTCCACATGGACCGAAGGGAATCGCCGGTATGAATCGGGATCGCAGATCGTATAGGGATCGTAGCTCAAGGGCGGGTCACGAAGCGTGAGCGCCCTAGGAGAAATGATGTGGTTCAGCTGACGCGGCATGCTTATATAGACTGGCCCAAGCCCGCGCATGCACAGAAGTATTACGAAACCAGCAGGGAAGCCAACTTTCAAGCTTCTTGGGGCAAATTAAGCTCAAAGGGGGAAACTGCTATAAAAAAGGTAATGTAAATTTTCGTTGGCTATAAAAACCACGATTTAAGGGGATGAAACACTGATTTCCTTGAATGCATGAAGCTTTCAGTCAATTTCTAGCAGAAAAATTACGACCTAAAATGCAATTTAAATTACGCTCAAATTCGTGAAATAATCTAGTTAACCCAGGTAATTTCACGATTTCTGACTTTAAAACATTTGGAGGAAGGGGGTGGGCCACAGTTTTACCAGGGCTGTTAATAGGTGATTTGCAGATTTGATATGAAAAAAATCTTACCGGGGCAAGATGAAAAATTAGAATTACTCTTTACTCCATTGAAGAGCAAAGAAACTGCAAGAGGAGGGTAGATAAACAAGCACCCATTGCATCGTTTCACAAATACTGCGACGGATGCGTGTATATAATGAACTTCAGTTTTTGGACAATTAACTAAATTATTTCTGTCCAATGAATTTCTCACTCAATTAACTTTTACAAAAAAAAAACCGCGATAACAAGCAACCTTGTAGTGTCCATACTTACCGGTCTATACTGATGGCAACAAGATTGAAAATGGAGGATGTGCTGCAGATAACGTCCATGGCAATGTAGAAATCACAGAGGGTGGGGCTCAATTCCCAGTCAATATTGACCTGAAAATAAAGTAGTAAAGTAAACTTTAATATAAACTATGCTAGAAAAGAAAGACCGACAATACACATACTATAGAATTTATACTTCTTGTGAGAAGCGCTGTACGAGATGCCGCCAAGTTTCCAAAAAGGGTCAGCCTTTGAAGGTAGTGATATCATGCAACCAGGGAAAGGCCACCAAGGTTAATCCTATTAGCCAAGTTAATTGTTCCAATTAATACTTATAAAGTTAACTAGAATAGGCCTATTGCTACTCACAGTAGAAATCTTCAAGTTTTCATTTAATATGAAAAGTATTATTTGGTACGGTTAACTTGGCTAATGCGATTAACCTTGGCGACCTTCCCTGGTTTGAATAACCAAAGGCTGTCCCTTTTTGGAAACTTGGCAGCTTCTCTAATACCAGGTTTAGTTTTGGCTGGATATCCCAGCTTTCATAGGACTGCGAATGTACACAAAGACACATAGTCTGATCTTCATCGCTACCTTTTTTTCCGGAGGAATTTTATGTCTATAAATTTTAACGTTTCCCATTGCCCAATTAACCTTTACATCAGCCAAATTGACACGGTTTGGTTTGTTGTAAGTCTGTGAATCACATGCTCAAGTTTCTTCAATCCCATTCGTACACTGGGTAACACAAGCTGACTGGTTCGCTTCGCTCAATCAGCCCATCCCCCCGACATAAGATTCCTAAAGAAAAAAGTAGAGGAGAAGACAAGACGGTGTGATCTGTTGTACATTCAGTCCTACGAAAGTAGCAGACTAAAATTTAAGAAAATGAGTAATGTAGAGTCGCAAACGTTAATACATTTTCTGGATTTCTAAGTTACTCAGTATGTAACTGTATTTTACCTATTTAATGCTCTTACAGTTAACCAAGCCAACACATTGGAGAGCATCACGGTGATGCACTTTTTATTTTTCATTCCACTGTTTCTTAACAAGATTCCTGTGTATTTTCTTATAAGCCCAATGAAACTGCAGTTCATATCGTACCTGGTGTCATTAGCGTAAGCTGCCTTAGAACATTAATACCATTACTCCTATACAGAGTAAAGCACTGTCATGTGCAACATCATCGATCCTCTATGCCCATGGTTACCTTCTCCAGCATGATGATGGGTTCATACAAAAGTATAATAATTATTTGCCCACAAGGTAGCATTTGATAACGCCACTCCCATTTCGCCCCCACCCCCACCCCCAACAACCTACATAGCAATAAACACTACCATAAGATTAGGAAACACTTAGAGGATGAACATGAAATGGACTTGAAGGCCAATACCACATCCCCTGCGTCGGAGCAAGGTTACCCATTTGAAGGGGCACTTTATTTCCTATCATAAATACAGATGCAAACCTATTTACGTTGCCTTTTGGACTTAAATGTCAGACTGCCTGAGCGGGGAATCGAACCCATGACCTTTGAAACCAAAGGCCGAGATCCTACCGCTGAGCCATACTGACACGGCCAAAAGGAAACGTCCATAAGCCGCATTTAACACGTGCATATCTACATACATACACTTTCCAATCACCATTAGTGGGAGGCTTATTTGTCGCGCCACACTCCAACTGAAACGAATGGAACACTGAAATCAAACATGAAATAAGGATTAAACAGGACGGAAAGCCGACGGCTCAACAAGAGTTAAAAAGTGTATATGCACGTCTTAAATGCTGCCTATGGATGTTTCCTTTTGGCCAGCTATGTCAGTATGGATAAGCGGTAGGACCTCGGCCTTTGGTTTCAAAGGTCGTGGGTTCGATTCCCCGCTCAGGCAGTCTGACATACAAGTTCAAAAGGCAACGTAAATAGGTTTGCATCTGTATTTTTTTTAACGCTTGTTGAGTTGTCGGCCTTCCGTCTTGTTTATTTCCCTATCATCTTGAGTTTGGAAACTATCGGCCGCGTATTTTTATGTCTGAAAAAGTAGTCAAAGAAGTTTGCAAAATGACACACGAGCAAACAAGTTTTAGCCGGTTTTTACTTTACCCCCTTTCAATACATTCTTAGTTGTGTTGGTACGGGCCTAACATTTTACCAGCGCACTTACCAAATTTCGTATCACCGAGCGCACGCAACCGCAATAAACCATGCATCGAGCGCACAGGGCCACCCGCATGTCAAAAACTCCGGCACGTGCGACCATTTTTATCACCATTCGTGAAGTCTTTGTCCACTTTACAGTAATCAGCTGAAACTTAGTTGTTACACTCAGTATAAAATTACGTTATATTAATGTATAAAGAATAAACCACACTAAATTACATGATAATAAACTTTAGAGCGCAAAGATGGTATTTTGATTTAAGAAGGTTTTTTTTTTGAAAAGCGGTTGTTACAATTTTGATGAAAAATAAAAATAAAAGCAGCTCGCTCGCATGGTCGATTTTGCTGATAATCTGTTAAACAAGTCCTTTTTTAAAATTTACTTTAAGCAGTTAAGCACGAAACACCCAACTGCCGAAGCACGCTTCATGCGCTCACCTATATTATACATGACATTTCTGTAAAATATGACGCAAGCAATCGTGAAACTCCAGATGTAGGACTCCGTCCGCATGAAATAACGACAGAGGCAGTATGCTTCATGTGCTACTACATACACGAAGATGTCTATAATCCTAAAGAGTATGACGCAAGCATTGTGCAACTCAAGGGCGCACTTCATAAGCTACTATACACATCGACATTTCTGTAATCCTAAAGGGTATGACGCAAGCAATTGTGAAACTCAAGGGCGGACTTCATAAGCAGCTATACACATCAAGATTTCTGTAATCCTAAAGAGTACGACGCAAGCAATCGGGGAAACTCCGGTTGTGGGCTACTTCAGACTTTGCGCAGCCTAAAAGGTTTCTTTTCTGTTGACTGCCTCGGTAAATGAACAAGACCAGGGGCGGACTATCAGGGTGTTCAGCTGAACACGGGCCCTGGCTTTGAAGGGCCCTCCACAGTACAGAAATAGATTCAGAATACAGAATTGCTGATGAATTTAAAACGAAAAAGCCATAAACACAAAAAATCATTAAGCCAATAGCGAACAATCAACACATTAAAAAACCATAAGCTTATTTATATTTTTTACATTTTTTATAAATGTTCTTTTATTGGTTGGGGGGGAGGGCGTTTTAGTTAACTTACACACGGGCTCGAAGCGTACTTGTTCCGCCACTGAACAAGACTTATTTTAAACAATTTTAATCATTCCAAGCTATGAAAATAAGTAATTATAGCTCTTAATTAAAGTGCTGATTGTCTGCTTCGTTAAGAAGCTTGAAATTCCGGGAGTGGGCTCTCTTCCTGTGCACTAGATACACGGTTTATTCTGCATGTGCGCTAGATACACGATGCACTCGATGCATCTGCGCTAGTAACATAAATAAACACAGATACCGTACAAACCTATATGTATATACGCACGTGTTAAATGCTGTCTATGGCCGTTTTCTTTTGGCCGTGTCAGCATGGCTCAGCGGTAGGGCCTCGGCCTTTGGTTTCCAAAAGGCAACGTAAATAGGTTTGCATCAGTATTTATTTGACCTTTGTTGTGCCGTCGGCTTTCCGTCCAGCTTAACGGTAACATGACACTGCACACCGGAAGTTGTAAGTTTGCCTCAAACTACAATTTCCAGGTCAACTTCAAAATTACTGTCCTGGTATATTATTAACGAGTGACAATGTTACATCAAACCTACAAATTAGAAATGCCTGTATAGCACGAAAAAGATACATAGGATCATTTTAATTCCAAACAACAACTTGAGTGCTGCCGCTTGAAAACTTAATTGCTTATTGGGGACGATTAACTAGCATGCTCTAATTCGATAATAATTACATACCGAAAATTCCGCCTACAGCGCCTAATGGTTGTAGACTTTAAATTTTAAGACTCTAATGGAAAATCGTATCTATTAATTTGTTGCCAATCTCACATGGTGTAATACTCAATAAGCACAAAAGGGTACACTTTCAGAAAGGCAGTGGTTTGACGCTTCGATGAAGACTGCGGTGGGTGGACAACACCGATTAGAAAAGGGGGGGGGGGGCCCCGGGGCAGCTGTAAACCGATTGGAAAGTGAAGTTAATTAGGCGTCACCAACAAAATAACTCAAACACAAGCCGCGTCCAGAGAGACCTAATCAACCACCGATGGGAGTTAATAAGGGCCCAAATTCTGATGCGACTCGTTAAATTTCGCAGATGCGCTGATTGGACCAACGTCACATTGACGTGATCGACGCATTTGTCACATAACTGGTCGGGGTGTTGGTACAGGATTCAGTAGCGTGCACAGACCCCCGAAAGGGCAGGAGCAACTTTAAATAAAAGGGCACTGTAAGTTTTAGTGAACATTTTTCTGGGACTTTGTTCTCTTTTTCACCATTTTCGCCCTTCTCAGCCTTTTGAGGCCTTATTTCAGGCCTTTTGGCCCTTTCGCAGGCACCACCTGCACAAAACGCCATTTGCCAAAAGGCCATTTTTTTTTCAAAAAGAGCAGGGACAATTCCCCTCCTGTGCACGCCAATGAGAGGATTTATAGAGAGATGTAAGCTTTGGAAACAAACAGCCTGAAATTCACCTGAAAGAAGAGGGGCCCTGAAAAACAGCCTGGAACCCTCCTCTGTGTGGCTGGCATATTTGGCATGGAACAAAAGAACAGACAGTAGGAGAATTCCTAGCCAATTTTTTATATCACAAGGCCATAAGTTTGTGCAGAGGGGGTGTTGCGAGTGGAAAAATTTCCACTGAAATAAATTTCGGAAAATTTTCAAGAAAAATAGGAACAATTTCAGTCTGATTTGGAAATTTCTATGAAAAGGGAATATATAATTTGCGCGTAGATATATTTTTTTAAGCTTCTCCAAAAAAGTCCATGAAAAGGACATACCATCACAATAGTATCACTGAAGATAGTGTTGGAAAACGAAATTTAGAATTTCTGTTCGGAGTTGATAGAAGACACATGTTGAAATACAAAAAGGTTTTCTAACGAATTAACTCAAAATACACTGTATTAGTGTTATTAGCACAACTGTTACTATATTTGTTAAGTTGAGTTGTCTTATTATTTATTGCTGGATACCTGTTCTGTTGCGTTGGTTTCTTATAAGCCTTTATAGAAAACTTAGGCTACATAACGGAAATTTTCAAAAAAAGTCACCAAACTTTCCCTATTTTTTCATTGTTCCTGAAATTTTCCGAAATTTTTCAAAAAAAAAAAAATTCTTTCAGATCTGCAGCACCATCAGAAGCTATTAATTATAATCGAATACACCACCACTGTACCCATTGCTGAAAAGGTAGTAAGAATAAAAAAAACTGTAGACAATACCGAGTACACTTTTAAAAGTATTACCGGCGCGGGGGGGGGGGGGGGGGGGGGGGATAAAATAGAACAGGGCCTGCACCTGGTTGATTTTAGTTTTATTGCCTATACGAAAATATACATTACCCATTTTAACATTAGCAATTTCCCCCCCACCCTTGGAGCTCTTATTCCCTAGTTTGAAAGTTGTCTTCCCTGCCTGTGCATGACCGGAACTAGGCCCTACTATATAAACGGAACGCAGCAGAACACAAGCATCTTTCTTCCTACCCACACGAACCTTGGTCCATCACAGGGGAGGCAGGTCGGGCCAAAGGTAATGTAAATTTTCGTATAGGCAATAAAAACTAAAATCAACCAGGTGCAGACCCTGGTATTTTAGTCTTTTTGTAGCCACGAAACTATACATTACCTATTTTAACATTAGCAGACTTTGTCACATGGTGGTGGGCAAGGTTCAGGAGACCCACGTTACGAGCCGGCGTCCCCCAAGGAACGTATCCTGGTGAAGACAACCAATAGTGCCATAACCCATAGCTTCGGGAACCACAGACCCATGAAGCAGAACTAGTGCTGGCGATGTGAAACGGGATGGGATGATAGACACTAACGACCCCTCACCACGGGGCAAGGTACGAGATTCATGCTAAAAAATGAAACTCTCTCATGGGAAGTAAATTCCAACTGGAGCCGAACACTGTCGTGATAGTACCCTGAAGCGGAATGGCGATCATTGAGTTGTGTCAGGGTCGAGCAGAAAGTCCCACCAGTGGCTAATCCGCGGAATCGAAACGTAGTAGAAGCATAAGTCAGGAGTGAATACACTCAGGCGGGCAACACGTATTATTAGGAGAATGACATGGTGATCAGGCGCAGGCAGCAACTTGGGCCAAAGACTTGGAAAAGGTTCACGAGAGGAACCATCAGCACGGCAGGGCGGTACGCCCAGCCAGAACACAGACGAGGCATAGGTAAGCGTCGAATATGGTCGAGAACAGTCAGCGAGATGTCGCGACCCAGTGGCTAGCCAGGAGGGGCAGAGAGTGCAGTGCCAGTGAGGAGCGGACCAGGCCAATACCAGAAGAGAAGCCCTTGTCGTGGATATACCGGTGAAGTCAGGAAGGAATGTGTCCACAGCAGGTCACAGCAGAAGGGAGCACAGCACTGGTCCGCGCTAGAGAAGCGTATGTGGGAAACACGTCCCAATCAGCGGTTCAGAGCAGGACCAGATTGATGAGGAGTCTTGATGGCCCAGATTTCGAGGGGACCGAGCCAGGCTAGGCAGACATGGTTCAGGAGGACATGATGGGTGTGTAAAAAAGGGACCGGACATGCAGCGAAGTAGGACCGCACAGAAGGTGACGGTTCCGAAAATGTGTGTAGTAGATCGCCTGACAGGGAGCAGCGGAAGGAAAGGGAGGGGGGGGGGGTTAAAAAATGGTCCCGACAGGCTGGACGAGATGTCCGAGCAGGAGGTGTTGGCCCATATAGAGGTCTGCGGGTTAGATGGTGCACAGCAGAACTCACCAGGAAGGGAACAGAAGGAATCGGTGAAACACAGGGCTGGAGAAGGGTTATGTAGACCCGCAGCGAGCGAGTCCCTCTCCACAAGTTTCCGAACGTTTTTGAGGAACGTGATATGGAGACCAGGAAAAACAAGCATCGGTTACGGAGACAGGCATGGCTCGCAAGGCCAAAAGACCACTGACCATGGCGCTGAAGTCGGCGAGGTTTGATGAAATTACTGCAACAAAGGCCAAAACGGAAGCTGTCGTCGCAATACCTAGTCGAGGTTGCAAACTCAATTACAGAGGACGATCTGTGGTGAGTGATGAACTACCGGCTCGTCGCGAAAGCAGAGAGAGCGACGGAGGTGGTATTGGTGCAGGAAAGGGTGAAAACAGGATGAGGAGGCTGAGATCCGGAACGCAGGATCGAGGCAGCGTCGCAGGGAATGCCTTGGGCCTGGGGAAGGATGAGAAGGAATGGAAAACGAAACGTCGTTCCGGGTGCGGATGTTTGTGTAGTTTGTGCGTTGTGACCGGAACCGATGGTAAACAAGGCGGCGCAGCAGTAATCGTTCAGTTGCTTAAAGAGATCGGACGATAAAGAGAAAGGGCGCTGTCGTCGCAATACCTTGTCGAGGTTGCAAACTCAATTGAGGAGGACAGTCTGTGGTGAGTGATGAACTACCGGCTCGTCGCGGAAGCAGAGAGAGCGACGGAGGTGGTATTGGGGCAGGAATGGGTGAAAACAGCATGAAGAGGCTGCGATCCGGAACGCAGGATCGAGGCAGCATCGCAAGGACAGGTTTGGGCCTGGGAAAGGATGCGAAGGAATGGAGAACGAAACGTCAGTCTGGGTACGAATGTTTGTGTAGTTCGTGTGTTGTGACCGGAACAGATGGTAAACAAGACGGCGCAGCAGTAATCGTTTAGTTGCTTAAAGAGATCGGACGATAAAGAGAAACGGCGCCCGCCTGCTTCATGGCCTTCCCCCTGTCCTTCCTGGAAAATACAATGAAGCTGACGCAAAGCCAGTCTGTTTCGCACAGACAGGAACGCGTAACATTTTGGGGAATCGACGCATCTACAGCTGGATGTAACAACATCATTTGAAGAAGGCAGGCTGACAGCAGAAGTGGTTCGGAAAAGGGTAGGGGCCGCGTGTCGGGTCCCGGACTCATTCTCTACGACGGTATTGAGAAGCTCCACTGTGTAACCGGAGAAGGCTAGTTGACAAGGAGGGCTACGTCGCTGTCCAGCATTACGTTGCCCCCCCCCCCCTCCCCTTTACCAATAATCCCATGGCCGAAGCGGAGCGGAAGGTGGCTAAGGAGATCTGGAACAGAGGTTTACAAGGTGAATGCTGATGGTCCGTCCGGACCAAGAGGAAGACGACTGTTGACTTGCAGGACTGAAGGAACCGCTGCCAGGAGTATGACCACAAGAGACAGAAGACTGGTGACAAGAAACAGAAGAGTCTGGTAAACGTGCGATGGCAGCCCATGTGACCGCAGTTCCAGCGGGTCTGGGATTAAGCTGTCAGTAGCCAAATCGCCAAAATGCTAGCAATCTTCTCATTTGACTAATAATTTTCGATTCTAATTAGCCAAATTGCTAAGGATTTTAATTAAATTATTCACCTCTAACCTTTTTGGTGGTTTACTGACGAGTTGTTAGTTTCGTAGACTACTGGCACTACAAACTGCTTCCCCACACTCACACTAGACTGTTAGATGTCTGTATTTTGTTCGATTGTCACTTCATTTTAACTCCAACACCACATGCGAAAAACCAGGACAACAAAGTTTTAGACTTGCGTTCTAGAGGGCAAATAGGAGTAGAACGCATTTCTCCTCCTCTTGCTATTGTACAGTTGCCTGCGCAAGAGGACAATTAAAGTCTTATGTTTAAATTCTAAACTTTTTTTTAAGAACAGGTCCTACAGTATTGAAAACATACAAACCTAATTTGATAAATAATTTTTTGGGTAGTTGGAGGGGGAGTGGGTCCAAATAGCGCATCTTTTTTCTTAGGGATAAAAAAATTTGTTACATGGTTCGTTTTGCTCACGAAAGTTGGATTTGGCTACTAAATTTGGCAAGCAGTTAGCCAAATTGCTAAAATAAAACAATTGCCAGCTTAAACCTGCGGCGGGTGTCCAATAGATCGACTGGCCCACGGAACCGTGGAACTACAGAGTCGTGGAATGGCGGAACTGCGGTGTGTGGAAATGCTGAACTGCGGAATCGTGAAACTATGGAACCGCGGACTGACGGTCGAGGGGTTCGTGGCCGAACTGAACTGATGCCGATCCGTGGAACGAAGAGGGGGGGGGGGAATGAGGCTTAATGGCGCGTCGACAGCTTGGTCATTAGCGCCAACCTCAGTCACAGTGCAGTGGTGCAGTGCAGTGGTGCAGTGAACGAAGAGGGCTCCACGGAATAATAGCCACGTTTCTATGAACAGGAGAGAGAAGGCAAGAAGTACCGAGGAACGTACAAACTCCATTGCGTAACTGTGGTCCCTGGACTGTTCCTAGCAGACCGAAAGGTTTAGGGAATCGTGAACAGAGGTCCAATGGGGACTGTCCGTAGGACAGGGAGCAGGCAGACAGACGCAGAAAGCGACCAGCCGAAAATAGAAGCTGAAGAGAAGGCGGACAGGAGCTGTCTGTTCCGGAGAACAGAAGAGCGACTGTAGATAGCAGGAATAGCAGTCAACACGTCCGTTATGGTGGAGGTCTTGAAAGAAAAGCCAAAAGATGGCCGATAATGCGGTTTGAAAGTGAAGAGGTTGCGCAGCCTTAATGTGCAGAGGGTAGCGAGGCTGAGTAAAAACTGGCCACATGAAATTGCAGTGTTATATTCAATGTGGGTTTTGTCACAATTTTCGTGTGATTATTTTAACTTTTGTTAATACACCTAAAAAGTGTAAATAAATGTAAAGTAGTCAACCTCACTTACCCTCAGCGCAATACGATTTCTCCTACTCCCCCCTCCCCCACCTCCAAATTAACTGCCGAGTTTACTGAAAATATGGTGTACGAAGATTGAAAAAAAAGTAAATAAGGGGACGGCAAACTGTAAAACAACGAAGTTTTCAGTTTGTTTGTTTTTGTAACAAAACCAATATCAGCGTCGGATGAAAACATCTGGTCAGTGATTGCATCGTCGCACACAAGATTCTGGCTCATTTGACATATTGTAGTAGCAAAAGTTACAAAACAATTTTTTTAATATAATGTGCAATATAAATATAGTAGATATTGTTCAGTACACCACGCACTCAGATTTTTTAGTAGCGTCCTGTTGGTATGTCTGCCGTTCCAACTGCATACGTCAAATGCACCTCTTTTTTTTATTCTACCATACGACACGTCGAATTACTAAAGCAGTGTTAGTGCATCCTTGTTTTTTAATAATCTGTTTTGCTTTTTTATTTACCTTTCTATTTCAAGAGTTTGACTGGATTCTTTCGTTGTGAGGGTGGGTGGAGGGGTACAATAGCCAGTCACCCCCCCCCCCCTTCCTCCTCCTCCCCCAAAAAATTGTAGGCATGGCCCTGGAGCCATTGTGAATGCCATTTTGCGGCCACCTAGCCTAAATGAAAAAAAATTCAGGTGTCGCCATGTGGCCGGAAATGTATCATGGATATTCAAAATAATTTTTTTTGTGTGTAGATGGTGGTACGTTGGCTTTCACTGCAGCTTCCTGCCGCCAAGAGTTTTTAATTTTCAATTTTGTTACTAGAACGTCACTTCTCTACACTGATGTATATAAATATTCGCAAACCTATTCAAATCTATTTATGTATTATTTTAATGTCGTCAGTGGTTATCACCAAGGATCCCCCCCCCCCCCCGCAAATTCTTGATACCATTCGTTTACTGCAGTAAAAATTAAATTATTATTATAACAAAAAATTCATAGGATCAAGAATTTGTTTATAGGGTTGGTAGAATATACCCATGTATTTAAAAGAACGTCGTAAAAATGCAATATTTTGCAAACACCTGCAGAGTTTCAGCGTTAAAATCTACCATCGCTGACATCGAAGGCATTCAGGGTATTTACGATACCTCCCTCCCTCCCTCGTGCAGATTACGGACTAACTCATTCTGTCCCCTTATTTTGTGTCCATATTTTGTCTGTTCGATTCGTCTCCTAACATTCGCCACCATCGAGGGGTCCGACAAGCGTGTAAATCATGACACCGTAGATTTTTTGAAATTCTATTTACATGTTGTTCTATTTACACCTTTCAACTTTCCTTACTCACACTGTTATATATATACTTGTAAACCTTGCTGCAAAGCCTGAACGGCCCCGCAGTGCTATTGTAAATAACGTAAAGTAAAGTAGGGGGTAAATCATTGGTAAATCAGTACATCACTGTAAATCAATAAATCAGAAGTAAATCAATAAATCACTGATAAATCATTAAATCAAGGGAAAATCATTAAATCAAGGGAAAATCAGTAAATCAAGGGTAAACCAGTAAATCATTGTAAATCAATAAATCGGAAGCAAATCAGTAAATCACTAGTAAATCATGGATAAATCAAGAGCAAATCACTATAAATCGTGTAAATCAGGAAATCATTGTAAATCAATACCTCGGAAGCAAATCAGTAAATCACTGGTAAGTCAGTAAATCACTGTAAATCGTGTAAATCAGTAAATCATTCTATATCAGGAAATCATTGTAAATCAAAATAGATCAGTAAATCACTCGTAAATCAAAGATAGATCAGAAAATCGAGGGTAAATCAATAAATCAAAGTATGCCAGTAAATCAAAGGTAAATCAGTAAATCAAGCGCACTAGTCAAGCCTTTGTCGGACCCCTCGGCCACCATACGACGCGGCGGCGAACTATAAAACGGCTTCTATGCTTTGGCCACAGATTAGAGACCTAAACTCTCTAATCTGGGGCTTTGGCTTTATACCGTTATACACTGAGACCACAACGGCAATACAGTCACCGAAATGAGGAGAACAACACTTACCAAGTAATGTATCCGAACCGGGGAATGCCCAGACATGTAGCAACATCATTTCCCCGTTGAAGTTAACCAAACTTATGAAGGACGACTGTATCTTCACATCTTGCAAGCAAGAACATCCATTCGTGCATGCCGCCATTTTGCGTCGCGTTGTTACGTCATCACCATCTTTGATCACCACATATTGGTCATCACCAGGTTCTTCACGGGAACCAACGGGACTCGGGGGTGCCTTTGAAAATTGACCTTAGTAACTCAGGTTGCAAAGAAACACTGCTGTTGCATGAACTAATTGCGTAGTTCGTGCGAAATTCCCCTGATCTAGCATAATCTTAGACGATTGCCTGTCCAAATGGCCTTCAAATTACGCTTCAGGCAATAACCTAAACAACCGAACAAACTTGCTTGGTAACCGGGGGAACAGGGGGCTAACACTACAAACGAATCGACTATTAACCAATCAGAAACGACATAAAAACAAGGGAGGAATTTATTTGCATTAATTCAATGTGTCTGGTGGACGAGTTTATGTTGTATTAGGGGTAGGGTGGAAGAAGGTTCGTGTTATAATTCTATAAACGCTTCCGAAATTATTGATTAAATCTTCAAAGTATTTTGACAGCAAGTACGTAAATAAACTCCTGCTTGTTCAAAATAAATGTTTCCTGTAGTTTATTGTTGTCACGTGAATGAGAGTCGATACGATGACGAATCGTTCTAGTGACGATTTGGGGCTAAAAATTATACTAATTCGCATAGAGTTAGATATAATACATATTCTCTTAGATATAATATATATTCTCGTGACGTATGGAAGCAACGAGAGTTACTTTTGCTTGATGCAACCAGTTTAGTTTTCGAAGGCACCCCAGGAGTATGGTGTGAAGTCAACATCAATATGAGTCCTTCGTGAGTACCCATACTGCCATTTTGTACAGGCATGGAGCCTGTGTTATTTCTCGTTCGCCGCCGTGTGACTTTGAAGGGTCACGTGATCAACGCATACCGTGGCAAAAGCGATGATCGGCGAGCGAAGGAATGACAGTAAA
>JAHWFP010063873.1:0-12565 GCA_023313725.1 Lithobius niger
AAAAAAAATTTCTTAAATTTTCAGTCGGTATCCTTCTAAAATTCTTGCGTTTTCGCCTCCCTGTTGAATCAGCACAAAACACAAAAACAAAACAAAAATTGTGTCTTTATTCAAAAAAGTGCACGACCCAAATTTAAGTCCCGTGCACAACACGTGCATTGTGAGGAATGTTAACTTTAACTTTAACTTTTATTATCTGTCAAATCGCCCAAGGCTGGGCATTTCTTGACAGGAGGCAACAATAAATAATACAAAAAAATTTAACAGGAAATCTACAAATAAAAGGTAATACATAATAAATCAGAACAAATTCAAGTGCATTATCAAACACGCCAACTTCAAGAAGAAAAATAAAAAAATTTTAAAAAATAAATTAATTAATAAATAAAAACTTTAAGAGAAAAAAATATTTTCGTCTAGTTTATATAAAGTAAATATTTTTTTTATGTACGGTATGTACATAATCAATGCAAAAAAACAAAAACACCTCATTCCAGCCAATGAGGTCTAAATACTAACGTAATCCTTTCTGATACAATAAACAATGGCACACCCTACTGAGAAATGAAAAAGCAATCTTTAATTTGTAAACTGAATAGTTAAATATTCCATTACTTTTAAAGTTGGCTCCCATTTAACCTTCACATTCAGTTTACAGAAGAAATCTACCAACTACTCATTTCACCACTTGAACATTGAACATCATAATAAACACATAAAAGTATACCCATAAATGTATACCCATAACTGTATACCCATAACTGGTAGGGTTGATGTTATTGGTATTCTAGCAATCAACACTTTTTTCATAGCCCTATAAGAAGTACATTTAAGCACACTAATTACTTCCTCACCGAAAGGTCGTTTTAGTCATGGCACCAATATGGCTAATATTTCGCATCACAGAAAACTTTCTTGAGTGTAAAGCCTTTGAAGGCCAACTAGTAAATACGCATCCGGCATTGAACAACATAACACATCAATGGCAGTGTTGATGTTATTAGTTTTCTAGCATTCAATACTTTTTTTCATGGGCCTGAGAACGCATTTTTATGTACACTAAATGCTTTATCACGAAAGGTTATTTTACCCTTAGTGCCACTTACGATAATATCCAGCAACAGAGAAAATCGGCCAAAAGAACTGCTGATGGTAAAGCTTTCGACGGTAAACTGGTAAATGTGCGTCTGGTAATCCTAAAAACATAAAGCTCTTTCCACAAAGCTCAGATTCACACTATGCCTTTATCATGAGTAACTTCAGTAAAGGAAGCTGGTGGTAAGTGTGTCTGACAAGTAACAGATATTTCGTAGAGCTGTTCTATTAGCACCATGGACATAATTAAGCCATGGCCATGATTAAACAGGAGTGCATACTATCCGGCCAAACAGATGCCAAAATTTATGAATAAAAAAGTTACAGTTAGTTTATTTCGATACAGAAACACAGTGAATAATATTAATAATATAGAACAGCCTGCAACGTGAATCCCACATTTGTTTAGTTATCGTTTGGCAGCAACTTGACCCTAAAAGTGGGGGGAAAGATTTTGCTCTTGCACCCTTCCTGAGAAAAAAAACTATTGTGATCCTCAGCTGTGTTGTAATGCAGCTAACTCAAGCACCTGGGATTATTATTGATCACTAAACATTATGGCTATTTTGCTTATAGTTTTTTTTTTCAATTTACATTTCGCGTGATTAATTAAAAAAAAACCCTCTCTACTTCCAAAGTACTACGCAATACTAAGTTGAAAATCAATGTATGCCTGAGTTACGTATTGTGACAAACAGTTGAATATGTGTACCTTTTTTAGTTATGTGATCTGTGCTAGTATTTGTTGGCAGAGAGTAACATCATGAGCTAAAGCTAGTACGTTGATGGAAGATTGTATTTTTTCCCCTAATACCTTACAGACAACAAAAAGACATCCATGGAAAAAAATATTCAAAACACTTATTTACAAAGAGTATTAAACTTTTAACACTGTTCTTAAAACAATTTGTAAATCAGCACTCATACCATTGAATAACGCACGCAGGTTGCTTTCGTAAAATTCAGAATTATTTCGTAGTGTCCGTCAAAAACACTAACAGGCGGATTATCATCTGTAATCAAACAATAAAAGCTTTAAAAGTCAATACATAACAACTATTTATATTTTTATAGGATGAAATTCAACTTCACCTCGTTAAATAACTACAGCAAAAGCTTTAATGATTACATCAAATGTTTAAGTGGTCCGCCGAAGTCAACTTTTGTTAACTTAAAGTCACAAATTTGTAATGCAGTTATAATAATAATAATAATCATTTGTTGCCTGAGCAACAGGTCTGGCAAGGATCACGGGGATCGCTGACTGCCAGCCTTAATAGGGGCTGCATTTAAAATGTGTGTAAAAAATGTGTGTAACTAATAAAAAAAAACCTTGAAAGATAGGGAATGCGAAGGTGGAATGTAAAAACTAATACAAAAAAAAATTCAAAAGCTTGCGTATAGGTAAAAATTAATTTTTTGTAAATTGCATGACCAATGGAAAGGTGGGATCAAATTAGGAAAGGTGGGTGAGGATCTCAACTGCCTTACCACCAAGGTTAGACCTGCCAGGGACACAAAGGTCTCTAATGGTATCGCCAGTCGAATGGAAAAGAAGAAGGGTGGATGGCCATTTGTCAAAAACCAAAATAATGAATAAAACACGTAAAAAATGTAAAGAGTTCAAAAGTCTTAACGTAAGTAGATCGTCACGTAAAAAAAACTAAATAAATATTTCGTTGCGAAGCAAGGACAAGGATCAATGAATCAGTTGAATATTTTTCGTTACCTTTACGCTCTGTCGGATCCATAAGAATACATAACGTTGTGCAAGTTATATAGTTTTCTTAGGCATATTTAACGTTATCGGCTTTTTATTGCAGCCGTGCTTTGTTTGAAAGATCGTTCTTCGTTGCATACACAAAGTTTAACTTTTCAGAGATGTTTTCGTATAAGGTACAGAAACTCTCATTTAGATTGCAAAAAAAAAGCGATTGCAGTTAATATCTTTAAAATTATGTTTGTAACCCTATGCAAGGAACAGTAAGAAAACAAAATGTTCCAGTCCGTGTAATTAATTTCACACGAAGCAAAGAAAAAAACAAGCCACAAAGCGAAAGTCACACAACAGGAATAATGTAGTAGTATCCAGTAAGCCACATTTATGCACTGACGTTTCGTACAGGGGTGTGACCAAAATTTAAACTGGCAACCCAAATCTCCAGATTACAGACATAGGAGATAGCTTTTATGCTGCATCCACCGACTAAAAATAGCGGACTTGCACTGAAGCCCCACGTCATCAAAGTATTTCGTAAATGTGCATATCACCGCGGAAGCATCATACTTTATCGACATCAGGAGACAAGTTTTACGGTGAATCCACCAACTAAAGATGGCTTACTTGCAGTTTATCCTCACTAGGATCATTATGAAAATGCAATTAACCAATGGGAAACTGCCGGCACGCAGCGATCCCACATAATTAAAAGTATTTAAGATGTCACTCATCTATTAAGAAATATTTACACTATAACAGCCTAGTTATGGCATTAGGCAATGCAAGCATGACTGGTGAGCATCTTGGGAGAACAGGTTATTTATGGTGAGCATCAGTGAGCATTAGGAACGTTTATCATATTCCCCTGTTACATGCGTCGATTCTGTTCATAAAATTTAAGGTTAACGTTACTTTTGGTGGAAGTGGTCTGTTTTGGCGTAATCGGTCGGCGAGTTCTTCGGTGAATTTATAAAAGTGCTCTATGTCTACAAAAGCGCAACAGCCGTTGTTTTTCTGCCTGTTCGAAGGCTATTTACCAGCCATGATCAATGGATCTTTTTGTAGTCTGCACACATAGCCAACCAGTAACTAAAGAAACTTTGTTGTAATATGGTGGTAAATCATATATTGTGCCCTATATTTGTGTAATGAGTATAGTTCAGTATGGTTATTGGATATTGTAAATTGTCAAGCCCGTCCATACATTACACCGGAATACTTACTGCGTGTAAATCTTGCACATGTGCCATCAAAGAGGGGAATTTCTTCAAACCTTAATGGGACTGAATTATTAGAACCCTGAAACAGTGCGGCAGGAAAAAAATGTTTGAATTTCTTAAGGTAGTTTCGTCGATCCTAAAGTCAACTGAGACAAACTAATGCTTGTATACAGGCTGAACAAAAAGTCTAGTTCATCATAAATATAGGCCATTTCATAGTTTATAAACACCACACAACCTCTGCTAAACATTGACAGGCAGTGGGTCAAACAATTAAGTGGGATGCAGGAGCTCCCCCCCCCCCTCCACTGACCCCTGCCCCACCCAAAATTATGTTTGTATCTCCGGCCGTAGATGGAATAGATGTATGGTGCCGATTGGAGAAATGTCCAAGCATCAAAATCATGAAAGTGTGCAATCTACGCGCGAGTCCAAACATTCCACTCCCAACGAACACAACACTCGCTCGCAGGCCATTCCACACACCAACAACACGTGCAGCAAAAGAACAATTAACGACATTACTTTTACAATGGGGAACGATCAACTCAAATGGATGGCCTTTAGTACGGATATCTGTTTTACGTATAAGAACAGTTTTTCCCAACATCTATTAAACCATGGACTAAAGTGTATGTTAAACAGAGAGATCAGCATGCAGCCTGCATAGTTATAATGTTTACAAAAATAGCAGACTTGAGGTAAAATTACCTCAAGTTTGCTATTTTATAGAAATTGTGAATTCCCCGCATCGTGAATCCCCGTAATGCTGTGAACCGTTTGGACAGCCTCAATTCGATCAACATCACAGAAAAGGTATGGAGACCAAACAGGGTTCGAATATTCTACAATTGGGCAAACAAAACCTTTGAAAGCTCAAATGAGAGTAGTTACTTAACTAGAGTGGAAGCAGCATCGAATTATGGCAGATTTTAAGTTGGTAGATTTTGGTATAAAATCACAATGAGTTGAAGACTTTAAATTGGTCATAAACCAAATACCAAAGTCTGTAATGATTTGGACAGACGGGATTAACTCCAAATCAGAATAATAGGCAACATTTTTGTTCCTCTTCCATAACAATATCTAATGTTGTTCAAAGTGAAGTTACTAACGGCTTTTCCTGTAGACTCTTGCAAGTATCATTCTGCAGAAGTGTCAACCTTATGAAAGGTCAAAAGCGAGTAATTGCACTCAAGAAATAAAACCCTTCTTAGGGGAGAATTCATGAATCCATACTCGACCATCCAAGGGAAATAAAACCCTGTGGAGTAGCTATAAATCTGCAGGCCTGGGAGGGCTCCTGATTTTGGTCAAAAGCAACTTCCTAAATAGATTCTTAGGCATCATGTGGGTTAATTGTATACTGTAGAGAAAGTTGCGGGCTTCTAATAGTGTTCAAGAGACAAAATTTTGTTCTTATACAATTTTATATGTTTTCCTTCAATGAACAGTCCAAAAAACTTAAAATTAGGGTTTTATTTAATAAATTGAAGGCAAGCATTATTGAAATGGACTAAATTTATATGAAGCAGAAAGAAGTGGGGGCAAATGCCGGCATAAAAAATCTTTGTTAGGGACTTATGAAAATTTAGTCCCACCAATTTGGTTCCACAATTTTGTACAGACTATTTGGTCCCGGACAATTTGATTTCCCCGATTTGGCCCCAAGACAATTTGTTCCAGGAGAAGTATTAATAAAAAAATTATGTGCATTTGTGACCTGGGGAAGGGATTGTGGTTTGGTTGCACTGGTGGTGGAAGAGGGGAAGATTTCCACTATAAACAAGACCCAATCATATTAATTTGTAATTTTTTAAACATTTAATATTTAAAATTTTGTGTGGCATAACTTTAAAAATGGTACACATATTGTGTAGCATAACAATTTAAAATGGCCCACACTGTGTTGTAAAGTAGTTAAAGTGGCGAGACAGTGTGCTGCCATAGTTAAGCGACGTTTCGTTTCAGGAGACAGAACGACCTTGTTCTGGCCATTTTGCGTTTTTGTGCGGCCATTCTTGGAGTATGTATCACTGGTGTGGTCCCCAAACCAACTGGGTGACATTGACCATTTTGAATCTGTGCAGCGCTCATTCGCAAAATACCTGCTGGATCTGGCATTCTGGAGTTACACTGGGCGGCTCCGAATATTATGGGCTGATTCTCTTGAGTTCTGTAGATTGAAATGCGATTTGTCACTAACATACTCTGGCCTGCATGACCTCTGTGGCATAAATTATGGTAGATTTTTCTTTGTACGCGAGGGAACTAATACCAGAGGTCATCCAGTCCAGGGTTCACATCTAACTATCATAGGTACTTTTTTTCATCACGAGACGTAGAAGTTTGAAATTCTCTTCCATCCGAGATTGTTATGGCAGGGAACGGTTTTCAGGTGCAGATTGGCTGACCAACGGAACTGCTTGTTAAGCACGTTAGACATTTTTAATTTTTTATTGCTGGTGGTCACTCTCTTTTTTTCCCCGGGGGCTGGTGAAAGTGGCCCTCGCTGTCCATTCCATGTCCTGTTGCTGGTGTATGGCAACAAATCAGATTATTATTATTATTATTATTATTACATTGACAGCGTTATTTATTTTGTAAGTAATTCATTGTTACTAAAAGCAATTAATGGCCAAAATCACGTGCAATGGGGTTGGAAAGCTTACACTAGAAACAACGGCCAAACGATTTTTTAAAAACACATATGAACCAGCTATGTCATCAGACGGAGCCCAATAGCTCTACCACCTTCCCCCAGGAAACTTCCCTTGTAATCATGAATTGAGATTTCTGACGTTCATGACCAATTTTAAATCACGCTAGTGAAGCTTTTATCCATTCCCCCGCCTCCCGCTGGTATATAATTTTATACAAGAGTTCATACATTTTTAAATGACGAATCAGCCACAACAAGGAATAATAACAATCGATGACTAACAAAATAAACTAGACAGACGATATGACAATGCAAAAACTTAATAAAAAATTTTAAGTATTTCCTTTTTATATTTTTGTCTTGCTTGTGGTGGAAGTCAAAGTGGAGGGAATTTAAACAAACGAAGATCGTAGTTAATAGTTAAATTCCACTCCCTTTTCAATGAAAAAAAAAGCTAAAGCGATCCTACACTTGTCTTTTATACGTAGAGAACAACGTATGGTAGTCGAGGTTTTTCCACATTTTAATAGCTTGGGGAAGACTACCGGGCGTACCCTATTAAAATAATTCTTGAAACGAAGAAGACTGTGGGATCCTGAGTACTTTAATTCTGTTAAATTAGTTTTGACTAGGATAATAAACTAAAATAGTTTCACTCTATATCTAAATATCTGCGTAAGAAGGCATTAGAACATTGACAAGTGCACGAAACGTTAAGTTAAGGCAATGCAGCATTATTTTGCAAATGAAATTTTTGACTATTGTGCCAAGCTTCCTCATTACACAAAATACTAACATCCTACATAAGCCATCGGCAATTTTGTCACTACTCCACACATGTTTCAAGTAGCATGTTTCAGTGCTATTCTGTGCGTCAGTAGGTTAAACGTAAAAGGTATCGGTAAAACTGAACCATAAATAATAACAATACTTTGGATCGGTGTTTGGAACCAAGCGTGGTTTAAACCCGATACGGTTCAAGCCAGGTATTACCCTCTTTGTTCCAACAATGATTGGCGAATAAGTTGTTTTGTACAACTCCGTCATTGTTGGACCATCGTTGCAGCAGTGGATTTATATCATGAAGACACGCTGCTGTAACAATGAAATATTGTTTTACCACTAGTAAGAACCACGGCTAGACGTGGGTTTCTTACTTCCGTAAGTACGAAAACGAAGGTCTTTGGTTCTTCGTTAAGTAGTAAAAATACAATCGATTTCCATGTTTACACATCCCAAATAGTTTCTAAAGTATTATTAAACTATTTCACACTTTAAATTAACAACTATTAATTTTTAAAGTAATAAAAAAGAATTCTAGGCATATAAAACGAAGGCGTGGGGTTCTTACTTATGTAAGTAAATCTGCTACCGTTAGCAATGTTTACGTATCAATATTTACGCATCAATGTTTCCAAAATAATAATTTATTGCAGCTGAAAAATGAACCGAAAGAAAGAGTTAAAGTCGATTAAAATAAACAAATTGAGGCATTTATTGCAGTTATTGAGTTTTGAAAACGGAGCCTGAGCAAAGAACATTCCAGCCAACAATGGCTGGTTATACTATCAGAATAATGGCTCGGTTACTAACAATACAAATAGTTGTTGTACAAATATGTTCGACGATGGTTCGGCAACAATGCGCTAACACTGTCGCTTTATTGCAACAATGGCTCGTTCGCTAAAGATTCACCTCTTCGTTGTACAAATGTTAGACGATGGTACGGCAACAATGCGCTAACACTGTCGCTTTATTGCAACAATGGCTCGTTCGCTAAAGATTCACCTCTTCGTTGTACAAATATGTTAGACGATGGTACGGCAACAATGCGCTAACTCTGTCGCTTTATTGCAACAATGGCTCTTTCACTAAAGATTCACCTCTTCGTTGTACAAATATGTTAGACGATGGTATGGCAACAATGTGCTAACACTGTCGCTTTATTGCAACAATGGCTCTTGCACTAAAGATTCACCTGTTCGTTGTACAAATATGTTAGACGATGGTACGGCAACAATGTGCTAACACTGTCGCTTTCTTGCAACAATGGCTCTTGCACTAAAGATTCACCTCTTCGTTGTACAAATATGTTAGACGATGGTACGGGAACAATGCGCTAACACTGTCGCTTTATTGCAACAATGGCTCTTTCACTAAAGATTCACCTCTTCGTTGTACAAATATGTTAGACGATGGTACGGCAACAATGTGCTAACACTGTCGCTTTCTTGCAACAATGGCTCTTGCACTAAAGATTCACCTCTTCGTTGTACAAATATGTTAGACGATGGCGTTCGGCAACAATGCAGTAAGACTTTTGCTTTATTGTCCTCGTGGCTTTGCCACTCGGGTAAACAGCGAAAGTCTTATCTGATTGTTGCCGAAAGCCATCGTCTAACTGATACTTCGAAACCAAAGGGTCAAAGGGTTTAACGAGGGTTAACCACTCCTGGTCATCTGCCCGAAGCCCTAAGGCCCTATGTCTGCAACAGCCAGATTCCCAGGCGGTCACCCACCCAAGTATCAATCCAGCCCAATGCTGCTTAACTTCGGGGATCTGACGAGAACCGGTGTTTCCAGCACTACAAGGCCGGAGACAAAGCCTCGAAGCCGTTCTCGATTGCAACAGTAAACCTCGGGGTTATTGTCGCAACCTCAAACGCTTCTCAAACAACTTACTTGCCAATCATTGTTAGAACGCGAGGGTAAAATCTTTTACCCATTAGGCCTGAAAATGGATATTTCTATAGCAGAACTGTGTTTTATCGTTTCCACTTTCGTAGCCTAACAGGATGCTATAAATAGAAATCATTCCAACAGTTAAAATTAATTACTTACATTAAAAGCTTCAAACGAATATAAGGCCGCAGATGTGTTTATACGTTGCCATATCGTTTCTACGCTGATATTATGTTTCAATTCAAGAAAATTCTCCATCATTTCGCAGTATAGGTATGTTAGATCACAGTCTTTTCTCAACTCTTCTACGGCAGGAGGATATTGGTGACATACAGTAATTTCTGGGAACTTCTGAAACGGCTGCGATGTAATTTCGACGTCAACAGCAACTGGGTACTGGAAGTAATATTCAACTCTATCGTTGATCTGATAGATTAATAATGCCAGACACACAGAGCACACCACTGTCCAGATCACCTTTAGGATTATGTGCTTGTCTTTCCTCAACAGAAATTGAAAGAAAGATAAACTTTCAACATTCTTATTCTTGTTTATAATGATTCTTACAAAACGCCGCAAACGGACGTTCAAGGAATTTTCCTTTCGATTCAGCTGAATTTGTTTTACCTTGGTTTCCATAATAAGAATTGTAAATAGATCACGCACACTCGTTAAAATGCCTAGTAAAGGGGAAAAATAAGAATTAGATCCAGTACAATCTGTTATTGCCTTCGTTATTATTTTATTATTATTAATATTTTGTGTTCACTTGCCGCATGCATTCATTTGTTTTCCTAAGAAAACCATTAGCAATATCCACGTCTTTATTCTTTTCCCATTAACCACACACAGTATTTATCCTTGAGTCGTTCTCCGTGGGGCATTCTTTATTAGTTTGCCCACTACTGCATTCCCATACAGCATTCCCATCCATCACCCCTCTCACCACTGGCGCAAATGCAACACCTCCATAATGGTTAAATTATTAAGTATGTCTAGGGTGATTGCTTTATGACAGACATTTCATCATTGAAAAAAAAAAGACTTTAAAATAACGTACAAAATTAATCAAATTAAACATAAACACAAAGAAAATTAACATGAAACGAAACTGATTGTGGAATGTAAAAGATCCTATGAATTTTCCCTTTTGGATGGAAAGGGACATTTTCGTAGAAAATTCGTAGGATCTTTTACATTCTAGGAATTTTCTCTTTGGAATGGAAAGGGACACTTTCGTAGAAAATTCGTAGAATCTTTTACATTCTAGGAATTTTTCCTTTGGGATGGAATGGGACACTTTCGTAGAAAATTGGTAGGATCTTTTATTTTCTAGGAATTTTTCCTTTGGGATTGAAACGGACACTTTCGTAGAAAATTCGTAGGATGTTTTACATATCACCATCATCTTCATTTCATGTTACTTTCTTCATTTTCTTGATTGATTTGCTTAATTTTATATGTTATTTAAAGTTCTATTTTCCTTGAAATATCTTAATCAACATTACAAAAGTTAGAACTACGGCAGTATCGAATCGCCTTCAAACCTCTAACTTTCGTTCTTCTTTAACGAGAAGATTTTTGGCAAAGTGGAAAACATGCCAACAGCGAATATCATCTACTGTAAATAACGGAGTACAGTAAGCCACCTTTATGCACGTAAATTTCGTCGGAATGGGATGACCAACATTCCAAATTGCAAACCAGTCCTTCCACAGATCAGTGACGTAACGCCTCTATTGATATGGTCACTACTCCATTGGCAATTTGTGTTTACTTATTTGACTCTTGGCAAATTGCTGAGAAAATAAAATGGCAAGTCCTTCAGCTTTGTTGAACACCATACAATCAAATTCCAAGTATCTCTACCACTGTAGTGGTTCATCACTGGAAGCAGTACAGGAATGGTAATGATTAATGGTAACAGACAGGGGAATTTGTATTGCGACGCAAGAGGTGAAATTCTTGGAACATCGTAAGGCGATATACTGTGAAAGCATTTGCCATGAATGTTTTCATTAAACAAGAATGAAAGTTAGAGGTTGGAAGACGATCACATGCCACTCTAGTTCTAGTTCTAGTCCAGGACTGGGACCGTTTTGACACCAGCAATTATCCTCAGGACCACCCTCTTTTCTCCTCACAAACAAACAGGTCCTGGGGAAGATGAAGGACGAAATGGATGGTGGGGTTCCCATTTCAGAGTTTGTAGGACTGTACTCAAAAATGTACGCCATCAGAACACTGGGTCGCCCATAGATCATGAAGGCCAAGGAGACGCAGTCCTCCTTCGTGAAAAGCAGCTAATCTTTGACGAAGTCGCCCATGCAGAAAGGTACCTGGGCTGAGATAGCCAGCACTAGCCACGAGCTGAATACGGTTCAGGTTAGCAAGTCCCTCCTCTCCCCACATGATGATAAGCGTTACATATTGGAAAATGGTGAAAACACATTGGCCATCGGGCACCATCGCACTTGCAGTTAGCTGGGAGTACAATGATGATGAGGATAATTTCGATTTGGAGTTGGATGTGATTAGTTACGAGGAGGAGAAGGAAAAGGAGAGCATTGCAGCTCAAGCCCAACTCGAGGTCAGTGTGGCTAAGAAGTCGGAAGAGGATGCAAGGCCTCGCGTAGTTGGTGAAGGAGCGGCAGAGAAGACTTGGAGGGCCCGGTTGCATGGAAGGATAAGAGAAAGGCGAAAAAGAGGGAGGCCGGACGGAAGCGTTACTACGAGTTGGGAGGAGAAATGAGGGGGAGGGATTGAGGCTTAATGGTGCGTCGACAGCTTAGTCATTAGCGCCAACCTCAGTCACAGTGCAGTGGTCCGGGTTGCCACTGCACCACACATTACAAAGATATTATTCAAACCCCCAATCTAAATCTTGTCATACATCTGTATCTCCTGCAAAAATTGAAAAACACAGGACAGGAGGACAGACTTATTGCCCAACTGACACGCAATGTCATGCGGAAGATGGAAACGATGACGAACACCATCAAGATGAGGAGAAATGAGAGAAGAAAAAGTTGGTAAATGGTCACTGAAGCGAAGAGCCATGACAGAAGAGGAGATGGTGGAGGCAAGGACGAAAGAAGCATCAGCAAAGAAAGGGAGGCGAACAAACGTGACCGAGGATGAAAAGGCGAAGGTAAGAGCCAGAGACACGGTGGCAAAGAGGGGAAG
>JAHWFP010063873.1:12575-27806 GCA_023313725.1 Lithobius niger
GGTGAAGAAACGTTACCGAGGAGGAAAAGGTGAAGGTGAGAGCCAGAAATGCAGCGACAAAGAGGGGGAAGCGAAGAAACGAAACCGAGGAGGAAATAAAAAGAGTCAAGAGATGTACACGGCTAAGAGAGCTAAACACGTTGCAGAGAAAGAGAAGCAGTCATAACGACCACCCCTTCCCCCGATAGCCAACAACGAAAAAGTAACGTGGATACAGACCCTCACCTCAACCAAAGAAAAAAACAAAAAACGGTTGATGACTATTGGCGATTATGAAGATGTAGGTTAAATTAACTGTGTGTTTACATGACGCAGTCGGCTAAGCCATTGGAGACTTTGCACTCTGGCAAGTCTAACCTTGGTGGACAGGTGGCTGAGTTGTAATCCCTGGGTCTCTACTATTAATTCCATCCACAATCCCCAAAGGTCCTTCCATATAAATTATTTTTTCGTGCCCCAAACCTCCCAAATCCTTACAACCCCTAACTACCCCTCCGAACAATTGAGGCCTTGACATGGAGTAGGGGCTTAAGTAAACATCGCGTTCGGTTGGGGGGGGGTCCCGCTAACCGCTATCACCATCGCGGAAAGCGATGGAGAAAGCCAGTAGCAATACACATAAAATTAATTTAAAACTCTCGAAACACCCATTAACCAATAACTTAACAACAGTAACTAATAACAGCTAGGTGTTAAAAACATGTAAATACTACATTTTTCATGACTTTTGGAAGTCCCCTACATAGTTGGGGGTGAGGGTCGGCCCGGGGATTAGGCGCTGCCATGAGGTGTTTTTGGGGGGGGGGGGGGGTCAGGCTTGGGGTAAAAGTCGTGTAAATACTACGAAAATGTGTGTAAATTCTGCAAATTCATGATTTGGGGGTTCTTCAGATACAAGAAATCAGGGGGTTAGGCCCGGGGAGTGAGTCCCGTGTGGTGTGGTGGGGTGGGGGGGGGGGGTCAGGCTCCTTGTGTTAAAAGTCAAGTAAATACTACGATTATGTGTGTAAATTCTACATAATTCATGATTTTTGGGGGTCCTCGAGATACGAGAAATGGGGGGGGGTGAGGCCTGGGGGTGAGGCTCGTGGGGTAGGGGTTTGACCTGCATCTGTCCGAGTCTGCCAATTCGCCTTTTCCCCCTACTCATGTTAACTACTTTAATTCATCAAATTAAAAACTGCATATTAATGCAATAAACATTTTATTCAAAAATGAAACATGCTCAGGAAATATATAAAGGAGTCGACATACTTAATGTAGAATAATGGTTGGCTTTTGTATACCTTACTCAGTTTTACTTCTCCAACGAATTTAAAAGAAAGGTAAAAAAAATTGTGTTAATAAGGCAAACAATAAATGATTGAACGAACCAAAAATAAGAAATTCGTACGATAAAAAGGTTTAGAATATCAAATTCAACATCACTTTAATAAATTGCTACTTTACCTATTAAATTTAAAAGCACATATATCCTTTAAAAAATTTAAAAATGGTTAATAAATCCTCATCAGTGTATTGGTAATTACGTATTGGAAAGTCTAAATAATTTAAATTGTGTTAATTAGATGAATCGGTATTTTATTTCTTGATAATCGTCTACTCTTCATACTTATAAAATTTAAACATAATAAATTAAAACTATCCACTAATATTATTCTGTGGAGTAATGAATTTGTTATTTTTTCTTAATTAGGTTTGTTCGTACATAACCGCAATTCTATCTTGTATATAATGAATTTTGTAATTATATTTCTTGGTATAAAATACACTCAATATGTTTTGCTTGCACATAGAAATCCTTAGGGATTTCGTTCAGTGTACCTTGTACAGTGCTCAAGCAATAAACTAATTATTACTTTAAAATATGTTGAAAATATATTTCTGTTTCAAATGGGAGTGGCCAGATTGATCGTCAGTGTAATGCGGCTGGGTTTACAAATGTAGAATTAAACGGGTTCACTTCTAGGCATGGGATCCGTCACACATTTATCCTTTCCCAACCATCCTTTCCCAACCCTCGGAACCACTTGACATAGTGTGTCTAAGCTCTGCTTTCCCTCTTGCCTGGCCAGGGGAAAACCGTAATTTTCTGCTAGATACCGGGTCATGTTGGTATAGCTGGGAGTGAGCAAGCTGATGCTGCAGCGAAAGGTGTCCTTTCTGGTCCACTCGAAAGAGATCTCAGACTCGTTCCCTCGGACACCTTTCAAACTCTATGTCTGAGGTTGCATGCTTTTTGGCAAATCTTGTGGGAGGGACAAGACAGCAATAAGTTGAGGGCTGTTAAAGACACTGTCAAGGAATGGCACTCGGCCTGTTGCCGCAGTCGCCCAGAAGAGGTGGTGTTGGACCGTTTACGAATTTGTCACACCGAACTTACCCAGACCACTGCACTGTGACTGAGGTTGGCGCTAATGACCAAGCTGTCGACGCGCCATTAAGCCTCATCTCCCCCCCCCCCCCCCCCGAACTTACCCGTTGCTTCCTTTGAAGGGGGTTATCCCTTCTGAATGTCATTGATGTCGCCGACCACTTATGGTCTGTCGCCTACTTGTTGATTGTCACCATCTTGAAGGTATGTGTCGCCGTTTCCGTCTGCCGCGAAACTTAACACGTCAATTGGACAATAAGTCTGTCTTCCAGTCCGGTTTTTTTAATTTTTGCAAGAGGTACCGATCAATGATAAGATCTATATTTGTGGTTTGTTTAACCCCTCCGAAATGTGCGGTGCAGTGGCAACTGGACCATTGCACTGTGAGTGAGGTTGATGCTAACGACCATGCTGTTGATGCACCATTAAACCTCAGTCCCCCTTCCATCTTGTAATGGCATGTAGACGTTTTGTGTAATCATTCAAAATGCTTGAAATGATACAACCACAGAACTTGGGGCTACTAGGCGAAATGGCTTCTACTTCATTCTCATTTCGTACCCAGTACTACCATAAAGAAAACCCTAGCTGAACTACTATTTGTAGGCCGTAATATTAAACTGCATTGGGTTTGGAAAAAAGGAACAGGAGAAAAGTGGAAAAAAGAGACGGTAACACATGGTGGATGTTGGTTCACAGTGAAAAAGGCATTACACTTAAGTGGCACGGTGAGCAAATTTATCAAAGTAAAGAGGAGGTTGCTTTGTGACGATAGAGAAATACCGGTGACACTCTTCGTACCAGAGGAGTTAGGCTCAGTACACCTCTGCTCAGTGTTTCAAGAGTGCGAGAGGAACTGGTGACATTGCATCACTCTATAACTAAAACCATTCCCCAAGTATGGAAAAATGGGGAAAGGTGCCACACCCGTGCAACTTAATAGTTATTGTCCAAGTATAATGGTGTCGTTGCAATGAAATTGTACTTAATCCATTGGTAGTCTGGCTTTATGAGGAAGGATTGTTGCCTTGACCCTGCAATAGGGTCACTGTGACTGAGGTTGGCGCTAATGACCAAGCTGTCGACGCGCCATTAAGCCTCATTCCCCCCCCCCCCCCTGCAATATGAGGGCATTACAGTGCGAACGCCATGCCCTTGATATTCAACAACCATTTGTTTGGTCACGTCTTGTTGACCTTATCTGGAATGGAAGAGCAGCGCTGGGCTGTGTTGTGAACTGTGTCTGCCGACGACCACCTTTAAGTATATGTGTTGGACTTTATTTTAATGCTCTTGTGTATTTTACATCTTAAGCTGTTCTTAATATTAGTTTTATTGGTAAGAAAAGCACACATTGGCTTGATCTATTTGCTGGTAGATTTTAAGTAACGGAAGAAGTAGTAATGATAAAAAGTTCTGCCATCGAGATGAAATATTTTATGCGACAGATCTGGGTGGAATTTGTCATTCAGTTTGGTAATAGTCTCAGGGTAGAAAAGACAGGGTTGACTCATGGACCAGGTTCAAAAAGTGAGCCTATACCTTCTCTAGATGCCAAAAATTATTAGCTGCTAATGAGTAAGCGAATTTGGAAAAACTATTGTTCTTTTCCTCCTAAGTGTATATGCACGTCAAGAATTTCGTTCGCATGGACGTGACACAAAGAAGCTACCAAACAATGCCATAATCAAGTTCGTCACCAGTCTCTATGTCTCACAAAGCAGCTCATGCATAACAGAGATCCCTTTTACACCAGCCCTCATACAAAAGCTAGTCCAGTTGGAAGATCCATTTCCCTTATTCCTACCACTCATTGGTAAAAAGAATGGAATTGTCTGAATACAAGGTTACAAACCAAACAGTTATAACCTGTTCTAATGGTGTTCTAGGGGTAAACATGTGCTAGGGATTCTATCAAGGACTACACTAGTGGTCCGCCCACAAAGTTCAATTGTCAGACTTCATTTAAGAAAGTCATTACTCAACTCCAACATTGTTACATTAGCGACCACTTGCCCTTATGTTCCTCTTATTGTCGAGGAGCAGATAACCCAGTTTGGGTTCATGCTCCTTAAACCAAAACAACAACAACTGGCTATTATTTATTTCCTGAATATCTTGAATTAACGTTTTTCACGAATTTGACGATGGTGAGGGTAAATGAATACGTGGCCAATCTGCCTATACCACACGCCATGGCTGTTTGCTGTGACGTGCATATCACGTGACTGGGCTAGACCAATAAGACGGCCAAACAGCCGGTGTTTTCGTTCGTCATTGGCTAACTCATGGTGACGTCACGGCAAACAGCCATTGCGCATGGTTTAGGATTTGGTGAACTAGTCAGACTTTGCACCTTCACACCATTAGCCGATTCTCAATAAAATATGTTACCTGCATCTATGTTAAAAAGTGTGTAACGATCGTTTATTTTAAGTGACGGAAGAAGCACTGGTAAAATATTCTGCCATTGAGATAAAGTATTTTATGCTACAGATCCGGGTAAAATTTGTCATTCAGCTGATTTGAGACTGGGCATCTTGCTTTTAATGGTTTTCATGTTCGAAAGAAGCTAATGGCTGAGATTGCAATTATAATTAATCCTATTTGTATGAACGTTGGGAGCACGCCACCTCTCAACCAAAAATTCGTCCCCCATTGTTGGTAATATACTTAAAGCAAGACAAAGAAAAAGTTACTCCCTGCATAGGCAGTGAGTTGAACCATGACAAAAAGGACGCTGTCAGCATTACCGATAACATTACTATTTTACTGAGGACAGATCTTATTAAGTCAGAGTGACAAGAGTACTGCTCATATACAACTGACGCACCGTTATTGTTTATGGGAGTATAAGCAGTTGTAACCTATTGCCTTCACACGAAATGCATTAAAATGCATAGCGAACTTTAGATTTTCGTGAAACCAGTTGGGACGTACAGGTTTGAAATGTACCTTTAATTATTAAAAAAGCAAAACAACAAGCAACTGAGCACAAGCTCATTATCAATAATGTACAACAACAAGAAAAACGCACAAATAATTAAAAGAAAAACCATTAAACCACTAACTAGGTATTGGCAAAAATAAGATACAACAACAAACAAATACGAAATAAATTTTATCAGAAAACCCACAAGGGTGAAAGAGCCCGACAAGTTAAAGCCAGTGGGAGTAGTGATATCAGGATAAAAGTGGCTACCAATAAGTTTTCTGCATGGTATACCAAACCTAACCGATGCTTTTACCGAAGAGTGTTCCCTAAGGAAAGTAGTGATGTCGCCTCCACCTCCACCAACGAAAGAAAGTAATTAAACTGCTAACTGGGCACTGGCATTTATTAAAAGAAACATTTTGTCTCGAAGGAAGCTAATTATACAGTTGGAGAATTCATAATTACTTTGAACAACATTCGGTATTTGCATGTCAAGGATTGAGTGCTCTTTTTTCTTATACTCTTTCATAAAATATTTCGTGGGTTAAAAAAATGCGTTCAGGGATGATAATAAAACGCAAGAAACGCATCAAACGAGTGAATAGTACCTTATATTTCGAAGCTGTCGCAATCTGGCTTCATTATTCAAAGAGGTAAAAAATAAAAACACACAGCTAACATACAAGCACTTCACATCAGCCATCCATCTTGGGAATGAAGTGGTATCCGGAAATGATGATTAGCCGGAAGTAGGACAAGGAGCGTTGGCGGGAGATCGAAAGAGAAAGGGGGGAGGGGGGGGTCAAGATTTACACAGGGAAAACGCGTTTTTTTAGTTTTCTTTTCCACTACCAACCCCATTATTACAATAGAGTTAACCTTGAAACCTTTTTAATTCTGTTCCATCGTGAACGTCTTTACAATCTCCAGATTCCCACACAATGTAACCTAAAATCATGGCTACAATTCTTTCGTACTAATATTCCTAACTTTGATGCACAACAAAAAAAGTTCTTGAAAAGAAAACTAAAAAAAAACGCGTTTTCCCTGTGTAAATCTTGCCGCCCCCCCCCGCGCCCCTTTCTCTTTCCACCAACCTCCACCAACGCTCCTACCAACGCTCCTTGTCGTACTTCCGGCTAATCATTATTTCCGGATACCACTTCATGCCCAAGATGGCTGGCTGATGTGAAGTGCTTGTGTGTTAGCTGTGTTTTTTATTTTTCTTTTTTTTCTTTTTACCTCTTTGAATAATGAAGCCAAATTACGACAGCTTCGAACTATAAGGTACTGTTCACTCGTTTGATGCGTGGAGCTTTCTTGTGTTTTATTTTCATAAAATATTGAGAGCACCAGATCTCGTTGATTCGGACATTATTTACAAAACAAATATGCACTATTAATATGAAAATGGGGTGGGGGGAGAACACTCAATACCATGGATTTCGTTTTCTCTAAATTGGTGGCTCCACTCATTTAAATTCTCTGCTCAAGAAGAAGTACTCAGTTACTGAATTTGGCCAATCGTTCGGTAGCGTGTATGGTACATGTAATGGCTTGCATTGAAAATGTGGAGATGGAAAAAAACAAGGGCGGGGGGGGGATTGAGGCTTAATGGCGCGTCGACAGCTTGGTCATTAGCGCCAACCTCAGTCACAGTGCAGTGGTCCGGGTTGCCACTGCACACATTACAGAGACATTATTCAAACCCCCAATCTAAATCTCGTCATAAAAACAAGGATTTTATATAACCCAACTTCTCTTTTTGCAAACATTTGGTCAAACCTTTACGAGAAACTAATCACTAGATGTTGAAATATTAATCAATGGGCTCCATCATGGAATTAAACAAATGGCACTTCCCACGAAAAGGAACAGTTAATAGGAGTATCACCCGCACTCCTGAATGCAAATTGGAAGAGCGTCCCTTAAATTTTAACACAAAGATTTGAATAATTTGACCACGCCCTTTCGAAATGTGATTATACAGAATAACAAACGGAATATTCATGTATTGCCTCGTACTCTGGAAAGAATTCCAATCCACCAAGCCCTTGACTGTAGGGTTCACGTGAGTAGCCCGCACTTTTAGTTGAACGTGGTTTGAAGTACAGAAATATGGGCAAGTCAGAAATCGCCAATAAACGCCTCAGATGAAAACCAGGTAGGAACTGACAGTAAAGTGGAGCTGTAGACCCAGAGAGTTAAAGTACTCTACATCTTGGTTAAGTAGGGAGATGTCCAATTTGGATATAGTTCGAAAAATCTCATCCACCCACCCAAACTGTGGCACGTTTTTCCAGTTTGCTGGAGAGACTTCCTCTAAGGGGGTTCCTGAAGCGACCTGAATTTGTCCTCGAGTCACCCGAATAATACTTCTTTCTCGGTGTTCTACACGTTTTTAATGACTAGGACTTGTGTAAGTGGTAACACCCTTCAAGCTCCTTTCTACCTATGAGTAGATAAATCTTCTTATTATTATTATTATTATAAAAGCAAAAATAAGGCAATTATGAGAACAGACACAAAAACAGAAATTAACGATTAAGCCTAATGTCAGTATTTAACTTAGGACAAATATTTTAACAACATATTTAAAAAACAAAACAATTCCAGATCCCTTAATTTTATGACAACGTCACAGCCCACTGAGACACCCCATGAGAGCATGAGGCGAGACATCCAGAGCATACGCCAATCTGAAATGGGAGCAAATAACGTGAGGGGACCAAAGATAATTCGAAAATTCGGATAAAAAAATTTCTCATTATCCCGCCTGCAAGTTCAAAAGATTGAACCAATATTTTCCTTAACACAAACACCCAAAAAAAATTTACTCCCCACATTTCCAAAAGTTACATTTTTATAAAGTCCCAAAACACCCCTAAATGCGAATAACGAGTGAAGCATACGCCCTTTATTGAATTCCACTCTGGATAAAAAATCTGTATTCCTTAAAAAAAAAGACAAATTAACAGTAGCTTATTCCCATAGGACTATTCCCACCTTTCAAACCCCAAGCGTGATTCAAACTCTGTGTTTCAAAACTTTACTAGAAAGTGGTCACCCATCATACTAAAAGCAACACACTTCAACATACACCATTAAGGGAGCCGAAAAAAATTAACACAGAAAACAAGAACAAAACAACAATACCAAAACAACACAAAAATAAAAACATGTTACCATTTGGAAGAAAAACACAACTATCCCAAAGCTAGAGCCTAACACTTACCCCAACACTCCCCAACTATCCCAATACTTATGCCCGTCATACACGACGTTTTCACATCAATCATGTCACTGCGTGTCTTTCGATGTGACACGAGTTTCGTGACAACACATATTTTAAAAAATGACAAACTGTAAAGACAGAAGATCTGTCATTTTGTGATAGAGTGACACGCCTTGACATAGCCACATCACCGAACATGACAACGTATATTTTGGTATTTTATAAAGTGTAATGGTAATTTCTGGGCAAAGGATGGTCACGCCACGAATATGCTTAAACTGAGTACATGAAATATACACTATAAAATTTAGGATTCATTTATTTCTTTAGGGAAAATACATTTAGTTTTTACCCAGCATTTATCGACAAAATTAAACGATTTTTATTTTTTAAGATATCCTAACACAAAGATGTATCGTTGAAGCCAAATGTAATGTTGATACTGGGCCGAGACTTAATTCATCTAGATGAGACTGATACCGATTCTCCCGAGACGATATGCAGATCAGATTAATTGTCAAGTTTGCACGTAAAAAATACAATAAAGGAAAATTAATTATTTAGTCATCGTTTTGCACTTAACAAAAATCAAGAAAATTTAAGATGTGATAATGTTTCACGATGGATCATTTCTTACCGAGGCACCCTCTAGTGTGTCGTGATAAGTTGATGTACCTAACATTAGCATTCTGAAAAAGTCATCAGTATTCAATTGTAGAGTATAATGTAGTAGTGTAGCCTGACGCCAATAACTTAAGAATCTAACTTGACGGCTACAGAGCAGGATGCAAGGCTGTGCACAAGTACTTAAAATCAATGAATTAACAAAAAAAACAATGTGAGATTGGATACTAACACATATTACAAGCTGAGTGTGGTTCCTGGTGTTCGGCTTCAGCGTCGCCTACACTTTGTGTTACTACCCAACCATACATCCTTGTTTTACCTTGTTTCACTGATTTTAAGAATTTTTAATGCAATGCTCCAGTACATGCTCCTGTATATGCTCTCTAAACTTTAGAACTTTTATGTAACATTATTTTCATAAGATGTTTATTATGCTTACCTCAGAAAATAATTAAAACTTTTCATGCCCATGCCCCATGTCCTTTCACTTTCTAATTCAATTTTTCGTAGTGAGTTACCATTAATTAAATTTTTCTATGCTGATGCCAAACGAGTTTGTTTATTTATATTATTATTAAAGGTGCTTGCTACCCTATTGACATCTGTGTAACTCAGTTTTGCACCATTTCGTCCAACGGTGCAATGTCCTGTCCCTTTCCTTTCCTTACGGTCCGGCACTTCCTTGTTGATTGTCGCCATCTTGATGGTGTTCGTTGTCGTTTCCATCTTCCGCATGACATTTCGCGTCAGTTGGGCGATAAGTCTGTCCTCCTGTCCGGTGTTTTTCAATTTTTGCAGGAGGTACAGATGTATGACAAGATTTAGATTAGGGGTTTGAATAATATCTCTGTAATGTGTGGTGCAGTGGCAACCCAGACCACTGCACTGTGACTGAGGTTGGCGCAAATGACCAAGTTGTCAATGCGCCATTAAGCCTCAATCCCCCCCTTTCCTCCCGCCTCCCCAGTCTTGATCATACTAACGATTTTTGGTCGGATTCTATCGTAATTCTAGTACTGTCAATGTAGTGCTAAAGAGGTGTGCACGCCAGAGTTCCGCAAGAGCCTCCCTTTGGATGGCTGAGAACCTAACCTTGTTCTGTTTCATAGTTCGACGCACGTGTACAATTGGATGCTCCCCTGGTGCACTCTCCTGCAAGAGAACCCAGAGAACATGAACCAAAATGTCCAAACGCCTCCTGTTGCTCTTTCTTCATTCCCATCTGCAGCCTGCTTTTGCCAGCTCGTAAAGACAAAGGGTACACTGAGAAAATGATTTTATGTCCGTATGAAACCAGCTGCAAAGACCAAGTTACCTCGTAAGCCGTCGTACATTATGAGGGGCTCTCATTAATGAGTTTGATTTTATCGGGATATCTTAGTATACCGTCTTTAGTTGGAATAAACCCTCGAATTCTGTATTCTTGCTAACACGGAAAGAATTTATATACGTTCAAAGTTAAATTTGTGAAATGTAACCTACTCAAAACAAAATCAATTTTTGCTATAGGTGAACAGAGAAAAGGACAGTAATATCGTCTTGGTAAAAGAAGGTAGGATGCGCCTGTGATTGTAAAGGCTTTTCGATCATGCCTGAAAAACCTTCCACATTACACATGCAAATATTATGTAATAAGGCTCAAAATGTGCCCCAGAGTTGATAAATGCAGTCACTTTGCTAGAATCGGAATCAAAAGATATTTGAAGGTATGCCGAATGTAAGTTGATTGTCGTAATAAATTTCTGGAGTATCCGATCCCACCAAAATCGAATCAATTTCCAGAAAGGGTTACTGCCTGGAACAGTATAAAGGTTCAGTAATCTTAAATATCACATCTTAACTATCAATATGACTATGAATCGATAGTTCCCATTCCACTTCTTTATAGGCAACAGGGGGAAAGAATTTGGAGGATAGGACATCTAAAGCCATCCCTCTTTTAACGGTTTTTCAATTCGCAGTTTAGAATTTTCTATTTGGCTAGACTAACGAAAGAGAACACTGAAATCGATTTATTATTTGTCAGCTCGATATGCATGACCAAAAACCTCTAGGGTATTAAAGAAGACAGCTGCCACAACATCGTATTTATCTTGACTTATTTATGCCCAATCTACAATCTGATTGCCAATGAAAAACATGCACCAATCACACTGCATGTTATTCATTAAAACATTCAAACATTTATATCAATTAATTGGTCGCCTTGAGTACCACCTTGAGATGACGGAATCCCATTTTCAATCCCAACAGCAGCCATCAAATCTGTACCCATAATCAGATCAAGGGGACGGTCATTACAACAATAAGCGATTAATTATTTTATGGGTTAACTGAAAATTTAACCTACACGACCCCAAACAATTCATTGAATTCCCGTTAGCCATTAACAATTCATTAATTCACTTTTATTTCGTCCATAACAACAGGAACCAAATGTCTGGAACCAATATACAGTGTTTAATTTATCGTCACCAACCCTATCTTCACACGATTCCACTGGTGGGCCCACTACAGTGGAAAGCTTGAGTTTCCGTAAGGCCTTGTGGAGAAGATGGGTGAGCATGGGGAGCTGGACACTGACACGAAAAGTGCTTCTGCTTATCGCAGTTCCAACAATTAAATGGCTTCTTTTCAGGCCCACCAATACTACCAATATCAATCAATGCGGGTACACTAGCGTACATCAAATTCTTAACAGGAATATTGCTATAGTACTTTACTGTGGAGCAAAGAGTTAACCCTTGGCCTGTGTCTCTCTTGACCCCTGGTAGTCACACCATGAAAATACTGTTGGGGATAAGTTGGAAAAAATCTCCGGCTAGGAAAAAAAACTTTTATTTCCTGATTTCGTTCGGAATTGCAGCTTTCAAGTGATGTTGTTACAGTTATGTAATGAAATCAGGGCCCAAATTGGCATTGCCAAATTTGATGTTGTAATCCTAACCCAGTCTCTTGATAAAATTTACTTATAATGTTTAAACCTGACAGCTCATTAAAAAAGTTCGACTTGGTCATCGAAATTTTGCCGCCTGTTGTTGAGCTGACCTTTACTTCAATGACAACATCAGGTTCAACTGAGACGCCGTGACAGAGCACGAGGAGAGATGCCTGGAACAGATGCCAAGCTGAAATGGGAGGAAAAAAGGGAGGGTGCAACCAAAGACAATTCGACAATTCGGATAAATTAAAATACCCATGAGGCGTACGAGTACTGGCCTAAACGTGAAAAAAATCCACCAAATCTATGCTACGAATATTTATGCAAACACAATTAATAATGGCAGATATATTCATTCCGCGGAGTGTCCCCATTAAACTAAAGGAAGGTCACTCGAGTATAAGAAATAAACGTAATTATCTGCCACTAATTAACTTGAAACTGCTTATTAATGCCCTTAACAATACAAGCACGATCATTAACATATGCTCATGCATACACTAAAGCATGGCGTCCATTCCTGAAAAAAACTGGTATTAAATTAATTTTTATGGTAGCGGTGTGATCGTGTAATATCGACGACTGATTTATTCGATTAGTTCAGGAAAGTGCTCAATCACTGTTGTTTAAAACGCCCAAATTCGTAGCTAGAAATGACGGCTATGACTGCAGCTATGGCTTACCTGTTTCCTATGGATGGTACAAGCACGATGTAATGCAAGAAAATGGGTACGCAGGTGATGGAGACTTCTAGCTACTTCTAACAATCCTTGCTGTTAGTCTGTTGCCCGATTTTATGCACTAACTTGTTTTGCATATCAAACTCAAAGCGGGGCGTTTGACACACGAAACACGTTATTGTGTATCGATCTAGGCCCACTTGATGGAACTTAAAAGCTACATGTTTGTATTCGTAAATCAATAACGTACATCGTACCCAAGTTCTCAACCACTCAAAGTGTTGCCATCGTTCTGGTTAATAATTTACTAAGCTGCTAAGAACGTTTTAGACTCACCGAACGTCAACAACACCATAAACATTAAATATTTACATTTAATGAGTAGGGAATATTCGTGATACATGGAGTAAATAACAAATGGCTCATCACAACATCAATATCTGAATAATCTGCATGTGTTATCTATGGATGTATGATATACAGCATTCTATTACAAGGCATACAGTTGCTGTTGTTTACGATAAGAATGAGTTATCTGCCTTTAAGCAAAAAAAAATATCTTGACGGGTCAATACTAAGCTAATGCTTACATGCCTGTCGTTAGCCATGTTTGCAATAATATGGAGCTTTGAAACTTAAATATAAGTCCACATTAATAAACGTTGAATACTTGGTTTTTGTAGTAACACAACAACGTTTGAAATAAAGCCTTTGCAAAGACCGCCATTCCAGTCAGTGATCAGATGATATTAGAAAGTTCAGGCCATATCGGTAAGGAACAAAAAAACAATTTGTTAACCACCGATTTGTAGCCATGTCAACCACACTGAAAAATGTTTAACAGAGCAAAAATAATCATACAAAAAAGCATTGTTAGCACAACGCTGCAATCACTGTTACTTTACCAATTATTTTACAACACATTCCGTAATCCAAATTATGGGTGTACAATTCTAATTATCATTTCTTAAGCAATAGTATTGTATCCTAAACTTCTGAAGGATACAATCTCTGAATTGGACATCACATCTGTCGCATCTGTCATTTTCGCGAAAGATGAGCTCACTTTTCCATGTCTATACCTGCTGTCGTTTCTTCCATATTTCCCAATTTCCACATTAATCTAGGCAAACTGTCATCGTGTACTAAAACGATGTCCCCTTTTTTTGTACAGCTACTGTTTTAATTATATGACGAACCACGTGCACCGATATCAACTCTTAACAAATATGCACACTTCCAGCTTTGCCAAAATTCTTGTGTGAGCCATTGTCGATGTCAACAATGCTGGAAAGATTGATGGAACTTCCTTATTTTTGTTTTTCCCGTCCATGTAGTAAAAAAAAAAACTCCTCCAAACACGAATTTGAATTTTTTAAATATCACTACAAGTATATCAATACAGAGATTTATTCGAAATCAGAAAAAATACACAGAAAACTAATCACAGCTATTTCAAGTAAGGCAATGTGACAGAAGCAGATTTTAGGACTTCTGTGATATTCCAGTAAAGCGAACAAAATACTGCAACACTGCAAGACGATACTTAGCAAACATATCATATACTATCGTTATTTGTTTCAGATAAGTACTTGAGGTCAAAAAGTCTAGCGAGTGGCTAACAAACCATGGGACCGATGCTCTTAAGGAGAAAATCGGACAACCCATCTGAGCCAATTGATTTACTTGGATTTAGTTTCCTGATAGCTTCAGTTACCGCCAATTAATGGAAGGAAATCGTTGAGCATGAGGAGGTCAACCCGGCTTGATTTTGTTGCAGCACTTGTGGGTCAGCATCATCAAGAACAAAATTTGAGGCAAATACGTCACTGAACTTCTCGGCCTTGTCGCGGTTTTCAGTGATAAAACATGTACCCACCATGTAACCATCACCCTTCTGCCATGCGCCTAAACTGCCAAGGAATCAGGAAGCGAGACACGTGATTTCTATACCCTAGTCGGCCTTAGCTTAAAGAATATACACTCGAAGAGCTATCATGCTCCAGCTCGTAAGCTGCTGACAGACATTCCACATCTAAAACAATCAAGAAAATGATCAGAATGTAAGATGCGTTTTTCTTAACGCTTCAGTTCACAAACAACCGATATGGTAACCATACATCACTTCAACGGTCTGGCCACCCAATAGCTACATGCGCCTCTTGTTCAGATTCTTAGCCATAATACCACTGGCAACAAAAACCTCGATAAAATCATTGTCTTTCTGGCACATGCATGGAGTGGCCTTGCGCCAGGAGATGGGACACATGATTTGTAGCCCAGTCGGCCTTGGCTTGAAGAAGCCATTCCCTTTCTGGCATGCGATTGAGCTATCATTGAGCCAGGAGGCGAGGCATACGATTTGGACCCAGTCAGCCTTGGCTTGAAAAGTCCATCCCCTTTTTGGCATGCACCTAAACTGACAATGAGCCAGGAGGC